>JAANYP010007671.1:0-262458 GCA_020465985.1 Centrapalus pauciflorus | reverse complement strand
GCGAAGTAATTCCACTCTTCAGTAGAATGTCCAGAAATTTATTACCAGGGTAGAACTCTCCTGTAATCCCAACAGCCTTGAGATCATTCACTAGGGCAGTAAACCTGGTGTAGGTTTCAGTGAGAGTCTCCTTTGGTTAGCAAGAAGAGTTCATACTGTCTAACAAGATTGTTGATCCTATGCCATGTGATTGTGGGTCCATCATAGACGTACACAAAGTATCCCACATCTCTTTTGCTGTCTTCATTTTCTAACCTGTTGCACACAACTCATCAGGAAGAGAAATTGGACCAGGTTGTTCCTGGCTTTGTCATCCAGAGCCACCAGTCTCTTGTCTTCATCAGACCATTGAGCTTTAGCTTTTTCAAAGGTCTGATTTCAGGAGCAGCTCCTTCAACCGCTGGAGTTATTGTTAGTAACAGAGGTTGGCACATAGTGACCCTCCATCACTATCTCTGGTAGTGCACATCCAGATTTTCAAATAGATCATCATTCTGCACTTCCAACCAGAGAAGTTTTGATGATTAAATTTTGGAGGTTTGCCCTAGAGCTATTGTCATAGTAAGAAGAACCTGCAGCACTGTTGTCCATGGGAAACTGGGAGAATGAGAGATCTAGATGACACACACTCTAAACTGCTCTGATACCAGTTGTAGGTCCACGAGGGTTTCCAAAGTATTAGCTTTAAGTGTAGAGGGGGGTGAATACAGCTATTAAAAACTACACTATTTTCTCAATGTTTTGATATGTATTATCAACAATTTGTTAATTCAAACAAGCTTGAATGCGGAATAGTTCAAGCTGAGATGACAGAACAACAGTATGTTCACTAGTCTAAGACAACTCAACACTAGTATACAATGAATACACTCACTAAGAAGCACTCACTGTGTTTACAAGACTTAAGGAACAGCTATGTAAAACAACTTAGTCACACAATACTGAATTACACAGCAGGCTTGCATGCATGAAAAACACACTTGCACGTTCACTCTTGTTCAGCACTTAGCTTTCTTCACACTTCTTTCTGTCCTTCGAAGCTTCCTTTTATACTCACTCAGAGGATCTAAGAGAAACATCTTCATTGGACGGAATGAAAAAAGGAGGAAGTCTTGTTGAAAAGACAACATACCTTTTCTGCACTTTCTGAAACGCAGACTTGTCTTCATATGTGCAGAACTTTTGTCTTTTTACTTTGTCTACTGTGCATTGCCTTTAACTAATTTAGGAATGTCAACTTTGCGTCTTTCTTCCTTGTAAAGGCCTATTTTGATATAAGAAAAAGGTCTGTCACCCTTTTTTAAATAACCTTTTGTCTTCATGTTACAGAACAGCTTGGGCAGGCTGAGCAGTTCTGTTTTCCACTTTGTCTTCGACTTTGTAAACTGATCTTGTAGTAAAAAACAATACATGATGACTTGGAAACATATTCCATAAAGTGTTTAGCCTGTTCACAAAGAACAGGTTCTGTTCACAAAGAACAGAACACTTTAAAAGTGCCCAAACTGCTCACCAGTGTAGAGCAGCGTAGACAGTTTATGTCCAGCCTGTTCAGTAGACAGAGCAGCTTGGACAAACTGTCTTAGTTGCAACACATGCAACACATAGAACAGCTTTAGACTAATATTGCAAATCATCTTTAGGCTTTAATAAGGCATATAACAGGCCTTAAATTTAACCTTCAAATGCATCAACAGGTTTGATTATAAATCTCCCCCTCAGATGTAGAACAGGTTTGACTGAGGCCTTTTTGTGCCTAACAATGTTTATGTATGTTTGATAATTATTATTGATTGTATGTTTGAACTTGATGTAACGTATTACAAGAAGTTCAAACATAAAGATCAAAGATAAAATCAAACATAAGTTAAAAACATAAGTTTCATTTCTAAGTTAAATAGGTGAAAGAGTAAATTCGAATTCTATAAGGATTAACATTCGAATCTATGACAGATTCGAATGTATTCCTAGGCAGATTCGAATGTTCCTCATAAGGTAGATTCGAGAGTGTCCAGAGGACAAACTCGAATGGGCCTTGGGCCTGATTCGAGTTTGGCCCATGGCAGACTCGAATTAACCTCTATAATTAGGGATAGACTCGAATCATTAAGGGACTTTTTGCAGAATTCGAGAGAGATTAAGCAAAAGGCGATTTCGAGTTTATCAGTGGTTTTAGTATTGTTTCGGAGAGAATCAATTCGTAGGTGCGTCCGTCATAGTTCGTACAGCTTATTGATAGTCTCCGTGTTCCTAGTGAGAGTTGTTACCGTCTACCCGTTAACGAGGATTCCGCACTTGTTGACGGTTCCGCGTCTAGAGAGATCCGTGTTGTGTAGACCTTACAAGTGGTGTCAGAGCCTACGGGGTGTTCTTGGTGTTCTTCGTGTTCATCTAGATATATCCTAGGTTTCTTGACGCTTTTGGACGGTTATTCTCTCAAATTCGTGTTTTTCGTGTTTTTTGAGCTTAGCAAATTGTCATTCGGGAAACAATTCGTGTTTTTCACGTTTTTGATCGAAATCAATATTTTTCGTTGTAAAAATATTGATTTAATCTGCAAAACGTTAAGAAATCGAAGTATTAGCCGTTTTTCAAGTTTGCAGCGCTCGAATCTGTTAGGAGTAATTAGGGTTATTCTTAGTCTCGAGTCTAACCAAAATCCGCTCCTTTCGAGTTTGATAAAGAGTGTTTCGAGTTTACTTCGAGTTTGTGCTAAAGTCGATTAGGAGTCTCGAGTTTGCTGTGATTCGAGTTTGCTTCGAGTTTGGACTATAGTCGAACAGGGATTCAAATCTTCAGGGTATTCGAGTTTGCCTTGACCTTCGAGTTTGGAGACTTTCAAAACTGTCATCAAGTTCGAATTTAATTGAATTACAAAACTTAATCAAATTTATTCCCAAATAAATTTAAATTTAATTATATTCGAATCTATCTAAAGTCGAAAGAATTAACTTAAATTGGTTTCGAATTAAATTTATTAAGTTCAATTCAATTACTTTTGAAACAATGTCAAATCTTCAAAAGTTTCTGGAAATGGATCATGAGGTCGGGAAGGCTAATACTCCGCCTAAGCTGATGAAATTGGAAGACTACTATTGGTGGAAAGATCGGTTTGCCGATTTTGTGCGTTTCAAAGACATGCGAATGTGGGTATGTATTGACGAAGGATACATTCCACCTATCTCAGAAGTCGAAGGCCGTCAAAGAGTCTTATCATACCAGATGATGAAGGAGGCTGATAAGAAACTATATGAAGCCGAGAACAGAGCTTTCTCGATTATTCGAATGGCTTTGCCTCAGGATATACTACACACATTCCGCACTCAAAAGACATCAAAGGAGCTTTGGGAGTCGCTGGAAAAGAGGTGTGAGGGTAATCCGAGAGTTCGAACGAAGCGCATGGAGTTGTTGAAACAACAATTTGCTATTTTCAAGGCTTTGAAGGATGAACAGCTGGATGACACCATCACCCGCTTTTATCATCTGCTGACAGAGCTTGAATGTCATGGGATTGAGTATAATGACATAGAAAAGAACAATAAGCTTTTTGATGCCTTACCAGCTAAATGGGCGATGTATGTGGCTACGATTAAGCTTAACGAAGACTAGTATTATACCCAATCATTGGAGGATATAGTGGGAACGCTGCGGGCTTATCATTTTGAGCTACTGAAGGCCGAAACTGATTATGAACAAGTCCAAATCCAGCCATGTATTTTGGAAAATCAACAAAACCTTCTGCGGCAGCTGATCTGAAGACTGCTACAGCGTTTTTCACCGGAGAAACGTCGTCACCAGCAGAGACTAATGACACACTGAATAGAGCGTTCTTAGGGTTGGGAAGATCGGAAGAGCAGCAACCTCAAGCAACACAGGCATCAACATCTCAGGGCTACTTTAAGATGCCCATGAGCGCTAAATCGGCCGAAGAACATTTGAACTTGCTTGCGTCATTTGTGGCCGCTTACGGGAACTGCGTTCAAGGGAAAATAAACGATCATGCACTCTGGGATGAAGACTATGATCAGGTAGACCCTGACGATCTTGAGGAAATGGATCTTGTAAGGTCTACCACTACGATATCTATCTAGACGCGGAGCCGTCAACGAGTGCGGAATCCTCGTTAACGGGTAGACGGAAACAACTCTCAACTACGAAACACGGAGACTATCAGAGGCTGAACGAACGACACACGAACGATCCTACGAACTGATTCTCTCCGAAACGGCACTAACGCTGATGATAAACTCGAGATCGCTTTAAGCTTAATTCCTCACGAATTCTGCCAAAAGTCTGATTATATCTCGAGTCTATCCCTAATTATAGACCTTGATTCGAGTCTGATGTGGGCCAAACTCGAATCTGGCCCAAGGCCCATTCGAGTTTGTCCACAAAGACACTCTCGAATCTGGTCATATTCGAATCTATGGCTACATTCGAATCTATCACAGATTCGAATGCCAAGCCTTATATAATTCGAATCTAACTAATTCACTAAAACACCTAAGTGTTGAAACTTATGATTTTACTTATGCTTGAATTAATCTTTGATCTTTATGTTTGAACTTCTTGTAATATGTTACATCAAGTTCAAACACACACAATCAATAACTGACAAACCTACATAAACACATATATATCAAACACTAGTTAATTTCCAATACTCTGAATATTACTTAAACCAAAATGTTAAACTGCTTAGACTGCTATCGTCACACAGGGTGTACCAACAGACTCCCCCTTGACGATAGCTTCTAACTATTTACATCAAGTTTAAGTACTAGAACTATATATACTACTGCCTGCATATAAACCAGCATCTATACAAACTTTAACTACCTTCTGGAACTTCCTGGCTTCAGATCTCCATGCTTCAATAAAGAAGATAGGCTGATCATGTAGCTTCTTCAGGTCGTCCTTTGATAGATTTATCAAATGCAGTGGATCATATACCTTCATAATGACCTTCTCGTCTTGATCCTCCATGACGGCTTCAGCAGTGTCATTATCGACGTACCACCATTTCATGTTGCTCAAAATATTCTGTGGCATCGATTTCATAGGTACTTTCTTCAGACACCTCACAGGTTTGTATACCATCCTGGCCCATGGCCTACTTGTATGAGGATCTGTTCTCGACTGATCCTCGACCCTCTTTCCGGTCCTTGGCTTGAGTCGCTCAAATTTGCCTGATCGCCCTTCTTTCCTTATAATTCTTTCAATCACTTCTGCATACTTATCATCTCCAATATTAATCAGCTCCTTCCAGGCTAACTCTTTAACTTCAATCTTGGGCAGTGTATTGAAAGCTTTCAGTGTTCGCCTCAAGTATTGGAGGCCATCTCTTCTTTTCAAAATAAACAGCTGCAATTCTCTGTCAAAGAACCAACTTATTATCCCTCCTGAAAAACTTCCAGCACCCGGAACTCTCATCTTCTTTTTCATCTTCAGCTGATCTTTCTTTTCTTCCTTCTTAAACCAAAGATTTATCAACTCAGCTCTAGATGGCTCTTTCTCTGCCTCTTCAAGTTCAGTGTCCTCGACTGAGGCTATCTTGATGTAGTCTATATCAATCACATTCTGATTATTGCCCACATACAGTTCCGTGACAGGTTGTGAATTTATTATGACCTCGTTGACATGATCGTCCTCGTCATCTATTATTTCGTCGTCTGATTTCCAGTCAACAACCTCCTCCGGAATGAACTCACCTTCCTCCAATTCTTCGACTTCATCTTCAAAGTCGAATTCCATAAGCTCTTCCTCAATATCTTTCAGTGCATCTATCATGTCGCTATCCAAAGTTCTTGAAGAACCTGCTTCTCCTCCTTCTGTTTCAACTTGACTGGGCTCCCCCTGAACTTGTGTAGCCTGAGCAGCAGGAAAATCTACTGGCTCATTCTCATTAGGTGCATCGGGATCATTGCCTTCGTCATCTTCATCTCTACGCTGCTCCTCAGGATCCCTACAACTTGTCTCCCCCTGAGCTTTTAGATTTTTCATTAGCTGCTCAAGGAGGGACCGCATCGATCGGATCTCTGCTGATTGATCTGCAATAAAGGTTTTCAATTCAACGTTCTCTTCCTGGACTTGCTCCACTATCTTCTTTAAATCGGCATTCTCTCTATCCAGATTGGCATTATGAGACTGAATTTCTCCGATCGCCTTTGTTAGGCCTAAGATTTGGACATGCTGGAAGTCAACGTGAGCCTTAAGCTGTAGAAATTGTTGATTGTCGGTATATGATGATGATGTTGATGGAATGGACTATATAGGAGTTGGGCGGATTGGTGATGGAATATATGGTTCAGGTTGAGGTAGTGGTGGTGGTGGAGTGGTGGCCTGAGGTTCTTGAGGCTGAGATTGGGGGATTTATGGTTGGCCTGCAGATGCTGAAGAAGACCCTTGCATGAACCTGTGACGAATGGCCCGTTGCCGAGTCACTAAGGGGGCAATCTCCTCTTCTTCAAAATCTGATTCATCAGATTCCCTTATAACTCTCCTCCTCGAAGCTTCTTCATTAACTATCAACCTTGATCCATATGTTCCAATTTGAACAGTTGGTTCAGTTGATACCGACTCAGGAGCCTCAACCTCTAACTCCTCCATTTCCTCCGATTCTGTTGCAGATGATGACACAACATTAGCAGCCTGCTCTGGCTCATACTCTTCAACATCTCTTAACACATCTTCCTCTCCTTCTGGAGGCTCAAGTAGTTCACCTACTAAGGCGGCAGCTACATCTTCATTAGCATGGGGTCCAGACACCCATATTTCCTCCAATGTTTGGGCTATTTCTTCAGACTCTGGAATGGCACTAGAAGGCCCAGCTTCCTGTACTTCCGGCTGCTGATTCATAGAAGGCCTGGTCGCCTGAGTTTGACTCGCAGCTGTTCTTTGTCTACGCCTTTGAGCACGCGGTGGCTGTGGTTGTGGTTGTTGTTGTTGTTGTGGCTGTGGTTGTCTTTGTTGAAATTCAACTTCCCCTGCCCAGTTGGCAACATCTGGGGCTTCAAAATTTCTGTCCAAGATTGCTCCAAATAACGGACGCTCAACCGGAGCAGCTAATCTTCCTCTGTGTGAGGAACAATCAGCGAATATCCTTTTATCCATAACAGCAACGCTTTGAATGTCATTTGATGGCGGCAGATTTGGCAAGAAGTGCCTGATAAGCATCATGATGAACCGCGTATATAACAAGAACTGTTGATTTTCTGGAGCGGTTATTTGGTGAACAAATTCAGAGAAAAACATCTCCGAAAAGCTGTATGGTCGATTATATTACGACTATCCCAGACTGAATTTTCGCAACTATATAGTCAAACCCTGCTTTCTTTGGAGCAAAGCATACCATAAAAACATGAGCAAGAAATCTCCATTGCCCGATTAAGCCGCTCTTCATGTAGGACACCTTAGTCACATCGAGACTATATCCCATTCTCTGAAAGGCCACTTGCCTTATATTCAGAGGAAACTCTATCGGACCAGATTCTTCTTCTTGTGTGCCCAGCTGCAACACTTGACGCAGCATATCCGCCGAAAAGACCAGCGGTTGTCCAGCAATGCGAGTACGTAGCACTGTCGGTGTGACCGAGCAGTTTACCTGCAGATGATCGTAAAATTGACGAATGTAAGGTAAAACTAGCTGCACATTATGAGACAACGCAAAACCAATCCTAGATTCTACTAGGAAATCAAGCATTTGTCGGAATCCCTGCGCCTCAGGGAGATTATGATCAGGATGAAGCACCATATTGTGCTTAGGCACAAACGCTCGTACAGCCATTTCTGCACAATAAACAAACTATTAGATTCTTTAAAAATCAATAAACTTGTTTAAATTTAAATCTGTTTTATTTTGAACTTGTTTAAGTACAAAATCTAACACAATTAAATTTCCACAAGTTTAATAAAATTTAAATTAAATAATGCAAATAAAATAACAGATTCGAATAAGTCCCATTTCGAGTTTGATGACAGATTCGAAAGTCCTGGTCTTCTCGAATCTAATGACAGATTCGAGAAACCCCATGAACAGATTCGAACCGCCGACTATATTAAAAGACCAAATCTCTTGATTTTAACCTTTTTAGACTTAGAAAATTACATTCATTAGTCCTACTAGTTACTAATCACAGATATATGCCTTTAATTTGACTGTTTATCGGTCCAAACTTGGTAATTTTGTAAAAACCATATTTCGACCCTTAAACCTTCAAAAATCGATGATTTAGCCTAAAATGGTGTATAAAACTACATGAATCTTGTACAATCAAGTTGATTATACCTAGATACAGGAGTAGAATCGAACACTTTAGCTATAAACTCGATGGATTGTCGTATATATGAGAAACGGTAGACTCGAGAACAGATTCGAGATCGCCTATATAGATTCGAGATAGTAGATTCGAAAACAGTAAGAATTAAATGACTTCACTGTTGACCTATATATACTACCAACCTTCGAATCTAATGCCAGACTCGAATCTACTGACAGATTCGAAGCCTTCCACATTCGAGTCTGTCCTAAACTCGAAAACACCAAACACTTAGAAAAATTTCGAAAATCTTTGAAATAACTTCAACTTTTTCAACTTTTTTATACGGTATTGTGTAACCAGATAAACTATGCCAAATCATTTACCCTAAGCACAAGATATTTCACGCAATGTTTATTTTATCCAACTTTGAATGCACCCTCAGTAATTTTTTGACATTTTACCTAAGTAAAAATTAAGCTAAAATAAAATAAAATAAAATAAACTAAGGTAAAATAAAATAAAAATAAAATTTTGACCAAAAAATTTAATCTAGACTTAAGCTATACTTAAACAATTTACAACCTAAGCTAAATACTAAACAAAAATTTTTGACGAGTATAGTCTAAAAAAGGTTCAATCAGATAGCGATGTCTGATACTTACTTTCACTACTTAAACTTTCACACTTAGGAATTTTTGATTCCTCTGATTGTTTGTTGTGACATACCCATTTAGCCGATTGTTGGTATTTTACCCCTTTAAACACTCTATATTTTAGAATATCCCTTGGCATTTTTATTTATCAAGAAATTATCTTACGTGACTCAGACATAGACATACTTTTATGATCAAGGCACACAAACTAAGATTCTAACTTGTTGGTATTTGCAAACTTTCTTTAAAAGACAAACATCGGACACAGGTCTGTATTTTCATACAACAAAGTGTCTTAGTTTGACTTAAAGTTTATTTTTAAAGTTAGCAAGACAGCAGTGACAGGTCTGTACTAACGTACAACAAAGCGACATGTCTGCTAACCCGAATCTAAACAGAGGCAACAGGTCTGTACTTACGTACAACAAAGTTACATGTTTTCGACTCTCAATTTCATATGATTTAGCTATTCTTTCCATTTTCAGATGTATTTGATATTGCCATACATCCTCAGAAAGTTTGCATACCTCATTTAGACTCAAAGTTTGTATGTCTTGTACATAAAAATTAAGACCGATTGGTCATACATCTAAGTTAGTGACACGCTTGACTTTTTCTAGAATATTTTATTAGCCTTGAGATTCCCTATATGTATTATGCCTACCAACACATCAAACTAAATAAAGTATAACACTTAGAGTTTAGTTGCATTATGTTTGAAAGCCTAAACACTTAGAGTTTGTAACGACTGTGCTAATTTTCGTCACTTTGAACCTATGTTTCTAAGACTTAACTCTTTTTTAATGATATTCTCTTTTTTTGTATTTTTGTAATTTTCTCTCTTTTTTCTTTTGTTTTTCATAAGAAAAAGCAATAAAATAAGATAACCTACTAACTTACTAAAAATAGAAACTTACTAAAAATAGAAACTTACTAAAAATAGAAACTTTCCAAGATTAGCAGACTACTGTAAAGAAAGAAATACTACGACTCTAAAAGAAAATAAACTACTACTACTAAGGCCAAATTATTCTGGGTTGCGCATTCCATTCAGTTGAATTAAATACTCAAACCGTGTCTTATCAAATGCTTTGGTAAATAAGTCTGCATTATTATCTTCTGTTGCCACTTTTACCAATTTAATTAGATTCTTTTCAGCACAATCACGAATAAAATGATGCCTTATGTCTATGTGCTTTGTTTTACTGTGTTTAACTGGATTATTAGTTATTGCGATAGTAGACTGATTATCTATCCTAATTGGAGTTTGAGTGTAAGCCAAACCGTAATCCCGCAATTGTTGTTGTATCCACAGAACCTGTGAACAGCAACTACCAGCAGCAACATACTCGGCCTCGCACGTTGACACGGCTACCGATGTTTGTTTCTTGCATTGCCAGGATACCAATCTCCCTCCTAGGAACTGACAACCTCCAGTTGTAGATTTGCGCGTCAAGCTGCATCCTCCGTAGTCAGAATCCGTGAACGCTTCCAACTCTAGATCTCCCTCCGCGTGATACCAAAGACCCAACTTCGGTTTCGACTTGAGGTATCGTAGAATCCGCTTCACAGCTTTCATATGCATCTCCTTCGGATTCGCTTGAAACCTAGCACAAATACACACAGCAAACATAATGTCAGGTCTTGAAGCAGTTAAATACATAAGTGATCCAATCATGGCCCGATATAAAGTCGGATCCACATCGGTATCACTTTCAGTACCCGGTCCGAGATTATGATTCACTTGAATCGGCGTGCTGAAATGGGCAGTCAACTTTGTTCCTTCCATCCCGAAACGTTCTAATATGTCATAGACATACTTAGTTTGATGGATAAACATCCCTTCCTTCTTCTGGTCAACTTGTAACCCTAAAAAGAAATTTAACTCCCCCATAGCACTCATCTCGAACTTAGACTTCATCACCTTCTCAAAATCTTTGCACATCTGTTCGTCTGATGATCCAAAGATGATATCATCGACGTACACTTGTACCAAGATAAAGTGATCTCCCTTCCTCTTAACAAACAGAGTACTATCTATCCTACCCCTTTCAAAACCGTTTTCTAACAGATGGTTGGATAGAGTCTCATACCACGCCCTAGGTGCCTGATGTAATCCGTATAGAGCCTTATCTAAGCGATATACTCTATCAGGATATTTTGGATCTGTAAATCCGGGCGGTTGTTCTACATACACCAACTCCTTCACTTTCCCATACAGGAAAGCACTCTTAACATCTAACTGATATACCTTAAAGCCCTTGAAGGAGGCAAAAGCTAGAAACAACCTAATGGCTTCCAGCCTTGCTACTGGTACAAATACCTCGTTGTAATCGATTCCCTCCTCTTGGTTGAAACCCTTTACAACTAGCCTAGCCTTGTTGCGCGTGACTATACCCCGATCGTCCCTTTTGCACTTAAAAACCCATTTGGTTCCTATGGCAATTTCCCCTCGAGGTAATGGAACTAACTCCCACACTTCTAGTTTCCTAAATTGCGAAAGTTCTTCCTGCATCGCTTCAACCTAGGAGTTATCCTTAAGTGCCATTTGCACATATTTAGGCTCTACTTGCGATATGAAACAAGAATAAAGACATGTGTGATATGCCTCGGAGTCGTTTATCATCGACAACAACAATGTGTTGTTATTTACACTACTCCGAGTCCTCACACCCTCGTTAGGATTTCCTATGATGCTTTCTAATGGATGGTTCTTGTTAATCCTAGAGGTCTCTATCTCATCAACCCTTAGATTATCTCCTAAGTTAGATCCTATTTCACCTAATGGGGGAACAGGCTCAGCTTCTACATTTTCCTCCTCATGGTCGTTTTCCTCAGAGTTGGAACTTGATGCTTGAGTCTGATTCTCAGTGGTAGGTGCTTCTTGATCAGCAACTTCTGGAGATCTATCTACAATCGCAGTAGGCTCGGATGTAGATTCAAACGTGGTTCTCGGAAAGATATGGCCATCGTCATTCAGATGCAACGTCACCATGTCCTTTTCGATTGTACCTGCATTATCATCCAAAGGAATGTTAAATGACTCAAATAATTTATCATAGTCAAATATCCATTCTGGACCAGTTTGGGGTTCATGTGTATAACTTGTGACTTCAATATTATACACAATCTCCACAGTACCATTTGTTTTGTTAAACACCCGTTTGTTTGGTGAGTTAGGCACATAACCTAGGAAGTAACCTTCGTCAGCCTTTTCACCATACTTCGGTTGATGTTTTGTTCGTAAAAGAGTGCATGGTACCCCAAACGGTTCGAATCCAGTTAAATTAGGTGGCCGTTTATTCAAAATTTCATAGCATGTTTTGTTCAAAGATTTGACTGTAAGGACTCGGTTTAAAATATGGCACGCGGTATTCACTACCTCCCCCCAAAACATGGTAGGAAGCTTTGAATCCGAAAGCATAGTCCTTGCAGCTTCAATCAATGTTCTATTTTTATGTTCGGCCACCCCATTTTGTTGAGGTTCATATGGTGCACTGAATTGATGCACTATGCCCTTTGATAGGCAATATACACCAATTACAGTGTTTTTGAATTCAGTCCCATTATCACTACGAATTCGTTTAACCCTTGTTCCGTAGGAATTCTCCACTTGGTCTAAGAACCCGATGAGCTTGGTCGCCGTCTCGTCCTTCGTACCTAAAAAGAAAACCCAAGAAAACCGTGAGTAATCGTCAGTGATAACTAAGCAGTACCAACTACCTCCGATACTCCTTTAGTTGATTGGGCCGAAAAGGTCCATGTGCAACAAATCGAATGTTGAGGTTATGGAGTTCTGCGTCTTGGACTTGTGTGTCTTTTTATGTTGTTTGCCCTTCATGCACGGTAGACACTTGTCCTCGAACTGAAAGCTCTTCATAGGCACACCCTGCACCAGTCCATTCTTCGTTATGTAGTTCATCTTTCTTAGGTGCAGGTGAGCCATGCGTCTGTGCCACAGTACCGATTCCGTCTCCGAAGCTTTGGATAGAAGACAAATTGGCCCCATCGATGTCTCCAGCTTGTTCATATCCAGCATGTACAAGTCGTTCTTCCTTGGCGCCCGCATCAATACCCATTCTTCAGGAATCTTGAATCCCGGCTTTAGCACTAACGCCTCAGTGTCAGTGAACAACACTGAGTTCTTCTTATCACAGATTTGAGATACACTAATGAGATTGTGAACCAGTTTATCAACGTGATAAACTTGGTCCAACTTGATTGTCCCATTAGTGAGCACTCCGGTACCCGTGATATTTTCCACCTTTGTTACCCGCGAATGATACGAATCCCCGATCCCCACCCTTGAAGTCTGTAAGTAGACCTCGTTCCCCTGTCATGTGCCTGGAGCAGCCACTGTCGACGAACCACTTGTTGTTTGGACCTGTGGTAATCTCCTGCACATGAAAAAAGTAGGTTAGTTATCACGGGGAACCCAAGCCATAACTGACTTGGTAATACCATTCTCGTCCACATACGTGAACTCTTTCAAATACCCATCTCGCCTTTCAGGTGACTTGGGCCTTTGAACTGGGTTCTGTTGTGGTGCCGAGTGATTTAAGTTCACTCTTTGCCTTGGAGTAGGCATTTGTTGTGGAGCTCTAGAATAATTCCTATTATATGGCATTTCGGACTGTGATCCCTGAGCTCTTACCGGTGCATACTGTCTAACTGGAGTATGAGACCTAACTGGAGTGTGTGACCTGCTAGGTGTTGTGCTCCTATAGACTTGTTGTGGTGCTGACCTAGATTGATTAATGACACGATTCAGTGAATTTGTCCTAATCACTTCCTTTGGTCCAACCTTTAACGGTGTGTTTTTCACAACTTGTTTGGGTGTGGCCTGCACAGTCTTCTCGGTACTTTAAGAACTACTAGTGCTCGCCACATTGGTTGAGGGCTTAACAGGTGTTGGGTTCACTGGCTTAGGTGTAACATTGGCTTTCCTAAGTGGACAGTGAGAAGCAACATGCCCCTTCTCGTGACATCTGAAGCAAGACATCTTATCTATGGACTTTTTGTGTGTTCCCTTAGATCTAGGTGTCTCACTAGTGTCTATTTCCTTTGGTACATCTATAGCGACTGGCACATCTTCCTGATCAGCCCAGACAATTTTCTGTTTTCCTGCAGGTGTTTCACTGGAGGAAGACACAAATTTGACTTTCTTAACCTTGACGGTTGAGTCAGCCACCTTAGGTGTATTTTCTACTATAGGCTCTGGTGTGGGTGTAGGCAGGTCCTCTAAGTCTACTGATTTATCAGTGTTCTCCTGAGGCTGAGGCACATAGTTTGCATTGAAAGGCGGAGGAATTTCATGAAATCCTAGACCTACGGGTTTTTTAGACTGTCTTTGGGCATCCAAAACTTTCCCTAGGTTTAGGCTCGAATTCCTAAACTTCTCCAACTTGCTATTTGCCTCTGCTACCTTTACCTTTGTTTCTGCTAGCTCTATGTCCTTGGCCTTAAGACTTTTGGTCAAGGCTTCTACGTGCTCATACATTAGCTCTATCCTAACACACTGCTCACTGAGTTTGTCTTTTAGAACTATCACGTCTTGAGCATCAGCCTTAAGCTTTTCTTTAAGATCTTGCTTGATATCATTTAGGCTAGAATTTTCAATTTTTAAGTTCTCGTTTTGAGCAGTTATGGTTTTATGTGATTCTAAGATTAGATTTAACCTATCGTTAGAATTAACACATAACGCACATAATTCACGAAAGAGAGAATAAGTCAGACTAACCTTTGAGTTATCAGATTCCACGTTGGCCATCTGAGCAGCAAACTCCAGCACTGTCTGATCATTCGCCTTTTCTACCCACATCGGACTGCTGTCCCGTGTGGTCTGCTCGTCCCCATCACACCCAGTTTCTGTGACTTCAGCCATGAAGGCTCTAGCATTCGACTCAGGATGTGAACTCCAGTCATAGGTACCATCTAGCTGTCTGTCTGAAGTGACATTGGATAGTAGACCCGCTAGATTGGCTTGACCAGTTGATGAACTTGGAAGGTATCGTTGTTGGGACTGATTTTGGAACTGTCCCTGATGCTGACACTGCCCTTGGTATGACTCCACCTTCGGTCTCTGACACTCCCTGGCGAAGTGTCCCAGTCCTTGACAGTTGTAGCATTTTACCTTGGACTTATCAAATCCTATCCCCTTGTTATTCATCTGCAGATTCCTCCCAGTTCTTTTAATGAATCTCTTAACCCTCTGAGTTACCATGGCCAGTTGCCACTTAAGATCCATTTCCTCAAGATCATCAGGGTCGAGCTGATCGTAGTCTTCGTCCCAAAGAGCAGGATCATTAATCTTCCCTTGAACACAATTCCCGTATGCGGCCACAAAAGAAGCAAGCAGATTCAGATGTTCTTCCGCTGATTTTGCGCTCATGGGCATCTTTGAATAGCTCTGAGATGTCGATGCCTGTTGAACTTGAGGCTGCGGTTCTTCAGATCTTCCTAATCCTAAGAACGCGCGATTCAATGTGTCATTAGTCTCTGCTGGTGACGACGTTTCTCCCGTGAAAAACGCTGTAGCAGTCTTCGGTTCGGCTGTCACTGAAGATTTTGTTGTCTTTCCAAAATACATTGCTGGATTCTGGACTTGTTCGTAATCAGTCTCGGCCTTTAGTAACTCGAAGTGATATGCCCGCAACGTTCCCACAATATCATCCAGAGATTGTGTGTAATACTTGTCCTCGTTTAGCTTGATCATTGCCACATACATAGCCCATTTGGCAGGTAAGGCATCAAGAAGCTTGTTGTTCTTGTCGGTGTCAGTAAACTCAATCCCGTGACTTTCAAGTTCCGTCAACAGGTGATAAAACCGGGTGATGATGTCATCTAGTTGTTCATCCTTTAACGCCTTGAAAATTGCGAACTGTTGTTTTAACATCTCAGTGCGCTTTCTACGAACCCTAGGATTTCCCTCACACCTCTTCTCTAGCGACTCCCAAAGTTTTTTCGACGTCTTTTGAGTCCTGAATGTGTGCAGAATATCCTGAGGCAAAGCCATGCGAATTAGCGAGAAAGCTTTGTTTTCGGCTTCATACAATTTCTTATCATCCTCCTTCATCATTTGGTATGACAAGACTTTCTGACGGCCTTCAACTTCTGAAACCGGTGGAATATACCCTTCGTCGATACACACCCACATGCGCATGTCATTAAAGCGCACGAAATCAGTAAATCAGTCTTTCCACCAGTAATAATCCTCGACTTTCATCAGCTTAGGTGGAGCGTTTGCCTTCCCGACCTCGTGGTCCATTTCTAGGAATTTCTGAAGATTTGACATCTTTTCGAAAGTAATTGAATTGAACTTAATTAATTTAATTCGAAACTAATGAGAATTAATTCTTTCGAATCTAGGTAGATTCGAATGTAATCAGATTCCAATTTATTTGGGATTAAATTCGATTAAGTGTTATAATTCAATTAGATTCGAAATTATGTCAGATTCGAAAGGTCACTAGATTCGAAGGCAGACAAACTCGAAATAACAGCAGATTCGAACCCCTATTCGAAACTAAACTAGACTCGAACTAAACTCGAAACTAGGTAGATTCGAGATCCTATTCGAATGAAGCAACAAACTCGAAATAGATTCGAAACCCACTGAAACAGACTCGAAAGGAGCGGATTTTGGTTAGACTCGAGACTAAGTGTAACCCTAATTACCCCTATTAGATTCGAGCGCCGCAAACTCGAAAAACGGCTAACACTTTGATTTTTTAACGTTTTTCAGATTAAACCAGTATTTTTCCAAGGAAAAATAATGATTTCGATCAAAAACGTGAAAAACCACAAAGTGTTTCCCGGATTACTATTTGCTAAGCTCAAAAACACGATTTTGAGAGAAAAACCATCCAACTAGCGTCAAGAAACCTAGAATGTATCTAGATGAACACGAAGAACACCAAGAACACTCCGTAGGCTCTGATACCACTTGTAAGGTCTACCACTACGAGATCTATCTAGACGCGGAGCCGTCAACGAGTGCGGAATCCTCGTTAACGGGTAGACGGAAACAACTCTCAACTACGAAACACGGAGACTATCAGAGGCTGAACGAACGACACACGAACGATCCTACGAACTGATTCTCTCCGAAACGGCACTAACGCTGATGATAAACTCGAGATCGCTTTAAGCTTAATTCCTCACGAATTCTGCCAAAAGTCTGATTATATCTCGAGTCTATCCCTAATTATAGACCCTGATTCGAGTCTGATGTGGGCCAAACTCGAATCTGGCCTAAGGCCCATTCGAGTTTGTCCACAAAGACACTCTCGAATCTGGTCATATTCGAATCTATGGCTACATTCGAATCTATGGCTACATTCGAATCTATCACAGATTCGAATGCCAAGCCTTATATAATTCGAATCTAACTAATTCACTAAAACACCTAAGTGTTGAAACTTATGATTTTACTTATGCTTGAATTAATCTTTGATCTTTATGTTTGAACTTCTTGTAATATGTTACATCAAGTTCAAACACACACAATCAATAACTGACAAACCTACATAAACACATATATATCAAACACTAGTTAATTCCCAATACTCTGAATATTACTTAAACCAAAAAGTTAAACTGCTTAGACTGCTATCGTCACACAGGGTGTACCAACGGATCTCAAATGGCAACTGGCCATGGTAACCCAACGGGTTAAAAGATTCATCAAAAGGACTGGGAGGAATCAGACTATGAATAATAAGGGGATTGGCTTTGATAAGTCCAAAGTCAAATGCTACAATTGTCAAGGTCTGGGACACTTCGCCAGAGAATGTCAGAGACCGAAGGTAGATACTTACCAAGGGCAGAATCATCATCATGGACAGTTTCAGAATCCGTCTCAACAGAGATACCTTCCGAGTTCATCTTCGGGTCATGCCAATCTAGCTGGTCTATTATCTAACGTCACATCAGACAGACAGCTGGATGGTACCTACGACTGGAGCTCACATCCGGAAACTAATGCTAGAGCCTTCATGGCTGAAGTCAATGAGAATGGATGTGAAGGGGAAGAGCAGACCACAAGGGACAGCAGTCCAATGTGGGTGGAGAAGACGAATGATCAGACGCTTCTGGAGTTTGCCGCTCAAATGGCCAACGTGGAATCCGATCACACAAAGGTTAGTCTAAATTACTCTGTTTTCCATGAATTATGCATGTTATGTGTTACTTCTAACGATAGGTTGAATCTAGTCTTAGAATCACATAAAAACATAACTGCTCAAAATGAGTATTTAAAATCTGATAACGCTAGCCTAAATGACATTAAGGAAGATCTTAAGGACAAACTTAAAGCTGATGCACAAGATGTCATAGTTCTAAAAGACAAGCTGAGTGAGCAGTGCGTAAGATTAGAACTGATGTATGAGCATGTAGAGGCTTTGACCAAAGATCTTAAGACAAAAGAAGTATAGCTAGCTGAAACTAAGGTGAAGGTGGCAGAGGCTAATAGTAAGTTAGAAAAGTTTAGGAATTCAAGTCTTAACCTAGGGAAAGTTTTAGATGCTCAACGCCAATCTAAAAAGCCTGTAGGTCTAGGATTTCATGAAATTCCTCCTCCTTTTAATGCAAACTACGTGCCTCAACCTCAGGAGAAAACTGAGAACTCAGTAGACTTAGAGGACATACCTGCACCTATATCTGAACCTGTAAAAGAAAATGCACCTAAGGTGACTGATACAACCGTCAAGGTTAAGAAAGTCAAATTTGTGTCTTCCTCCAGTGAAACACCTGCAGGAAAGCATAAAATTGATTTTAATGATCAGGACGATGATCCAGTCGCCATAGATGTTCAAAAGGACCAAGACACTAGTGAGACACCTAAGTCTAAGGGCACACACAAGAAGTCCATTGACAAGATGTCCTGCTTTAGATGTCATGAAAAGGGGCATGTTGCTTCTAACTGTCCGCTTAGGAAAACTGAAGTTACACCTAAGACAGGGAAGCCATCACAATCTAAGCCCTCAACCAGTGTGGCAAGCACTAGTAGTTCTCAGAGTACCGAGAAAACTATGCAGGCTACACCAAAACAAGTTGTGAAACAAATACCGGTAAAGGTTGGACCAAAAGAAGTGGTTAGGACTAATTCACCGAATCGAGTCGTAAATCAATCTAGGTCTGGACCTCAACAACAATATAGGAGCACAACACCTAGCAGAGCATACACTCCAGTTAGGTCACACACTCCTATTCGATATCACACACCGGTTAGAGCTCAGGGATCACAATCTGAAATGCAATATAATCAGAATTATTCAAGAGCTCCACAACAAATGCCTACTCAAAGGCAGAGAGTGAATTTACATCACTCGGCACCACAACAAACTCATGTTCAACGACCCAAGTCACCTGAAAGGCGAGATGGGTATTTGAAAGAGTTTAAGTATGTGGACGAGAATGGTATAACCAAGTCAGTTATGGCTTGGGTTCCCCGTGATAACTAACCTATTTTCTTTCTTGTGCAGGAGATCACCACAGGTCCAAACAACAAATGGTTCGTCGACAGTGGATGCTCCAGGCACATGACGGGGGAAAGAAGTCTCCTTACAGACTTCAAGGGTGGGAATCGGGGATTTGTATCATTCGCGGGAAACAAAGGAGGAAACATCACGGGTACCGGAGTGGTCACTAATGGGACGATCAAGTTGGATCAAGTTTATCACGTTGATAAACTGGTTTACAATCTCATTAATGTATCTCAAATCTGTGACAAGAAGAATTCAGTGCTGTTCACTGACACTGAAGCGTTAGTGCTAAAACCGGGGTTCAAGATTCCTGAAGAATGGATATTGATGCGGGCACCAAGGAAGAATGACTTGTACATGCTCGATATGAACAAGTCGGAAACTTCGATGGGTCCGATCTGCTTACTATCAAAAGCTTCGGAGACTGAATCAGTGTTGTGGCACAGACGCATGGCACACTTGCACCTAAGAAAAATGAACTATATAACGAAGAATGGGTTGGTGCAAGGTGTGCCTATGAAAAGTTTTGAGTTCGAGGACAAGTGTCTACCATGCAAGAAGGGCAAACAACATAAGAAGACACACAAGTCCAAGTCTCAGAACTCCATAACCTCTACGTTCGATTTGTTGCATATGGATCTCTTCGGACCAATCAACAAAAGGAGTATAGGAGGTAGTTGGTATTGTTTAGTTATCACTGACGATTACTCACGATTTTCTTGCTTTCTAGGTACAAAGGACGAGACGACTTCCAAGCTCATCGGGTTCTTAGACCAAGTGGAGAATTCTTATGGAACACGGGTTAAAAGGCTACGTAGTGATAATGGAACAGAATTTAAAAACACTGTAATTGGTGTATATTGCCTATCAAAACAGGACATTGATTGAGGCAGCTAGGACTATGCTTTCGGATTCAAAGCTTCCTACCATGTTTTGGGGGGAGGCAGTGAATACCGCATGTCATATTTTAAACCGGGTCCTAACTGTCAAATCTTTGAACAAAACCTGTTATGAAATTTTGAATAAGCGGCCACCTAATTTAACTGGCTTCGAACCGTTTGGGGTACCATGTACTTTATTGCGTACAAAACATCAACCGAAGTTTGGTGAAAAGGCTGACGAAGGATACTTCCAAGGTTATGTGCCGAACTCACCAAACAAACGGGTTTTTAACAAAACAAATGGTACAGTGGAAATTGTGTATAACATTGAAGTCACAAGTTATACACATGAACCCCAAACAGGTCCGGAATGGATATTTGACTATGATAAATTATTTGAGTCATTTAACATTCCTTTGGATGAAAATGAAGGTACAATCGAAAAGAACATGGCGACGTTGCATCTGAATGACGAAGTTCATACCTTTCCGAGGACTACATTTCAATCCACATCCGAGTCTACTTCGACTGAAGATGGATCTTCAGAAGTCGCTGATCCAGAAGCACCTACAACTGAGAATCAGACTCAGGCAACAAATTCCAACTCTGAGGAAAATGTCCATGAGGAGGAAAATGTGGAATCTGAGGATGTTCCCCCATTAGGTGAAATAGGATCTAACTTAGGAGATAATCTGAGAGTTGACGAGATAGGGACCTCTAGGATCAACAAGAACCATCCTATAGAAAGCATCATAGGAAATCCTAACGAGGGTGTGAGGACTAGGAGTAGTTTAAATAACAACACTGTGTTGTTGTCGGTGATAAACGACTCCGAGGCATATCATACCTGTCTCTATTCTTGTTTTATCTCGCAAGTAGAGCCTAAAAATGTACAAATGGCACTAAAGGATAACTCCTGGGTGGAAGCGATGCAGGAAGAACTCTCTCAGTTTAGGAAACTAGAAGTATGGGAGTTAGTTCCATTAACTCGAGGGGAAGTTGCCATAGGAACCAAATGGGTTTTTGCGCCAGTAGCAAGGCTGGAAGCCATTAGGTTGTTCCTGGCTTTTGCATCCTTCAAGGGCTTTATGGTATATCAACTAGATGTGAAGAGTGCTTTCCTATATGGGAAAGTGAAGGAGCTGGTGTATGTAGAACAGCCGCCCAGATTTACAGATCCAAAATATCCAGATAGAGTATATCGTTTAGATAAGGCTCTATATGGATTGCATCAAGCACCAAGGGCCTGGTATGAGACTCTATCCAACCATTTATTAGAAAACGGGTTTGAAAGGGGTAGGATAGATAGTACGCTGTTTGTTAAGAGAAAGGGAGAACACTTCATCTTGGTACAAGTGTACGTCGATGATATCATTTTTGGATCATCAGACGAACAAATGTGCAAAGATTTCGAGAAGGTGATGAAGTCGAAATTCGAGATGAGTGCAATGGGAGAGTTTACTTTCTTTTTGGGGTTACAAGTTGACCAGAAGAAGGAAGGTATGTTTATCCATCAGACGAAGTATGTCTATGACATATTGGAACGCTTCGGGATGGAAGGAACGAAACTGACTGCCCATTTCAGCACGCCGATTCAAGTGAATCACAATCTCGGACCGGGTACTGAAAGTGATACTGATGTGGATCCGACATTATATCGGGCCATGATTGGATCACCTATGTATTTAACTGCTTCAAGACTTGACATCATGTTTGCTGTGTGTATTTGTGCTAGGTTTCAAGCTAATCCGGAGGAGATGCACATGAAATCTGTGAAGCGGATTCTACGATACCTCAAGTCAAAACCGAAGCTGGGACTTTGGTATCACGCGGAGGGAGATCTAGAGTAGGAGGCGTTCACGAATTCTGACTACGGAGGATGCAGCTTGACGCGCAAATCAACAACTGGAGGTTGTCAATTCCTAGGAGGGAGACTGGTTTCCTGGCAATGCAAGAAACAGACGTCGGTGGCCGTGTCAACGTGCGAGGCCGAGTATGTTGCTGCTGGTAGTTGCTGCTCACAGGTTCTGTGGATACAACAACAATTGCGAGATTACGGTTTGGCTTACACTCACACTCCTATTAGGATAGATAACCAATCTACAATTGCTATAACAAATAATCCAGTTAAACACAGTAAAACAAAGCACATAGACATAAGGCATCATTTTATTCGTGATTGTGCTGAAAAGAACTTAATCAAATTGGTAAAAGTGGCAATGGACGATAATAATGCTGATTTATTTACCAAAGGCTTTGATAAGTCACGGTTTGAATATTTAATTCAACTAAATGGAATGCGCAACCCAGAGTAATTTGACCTTAGTAGAAGTTTATTTCCTTTTATAGCTGTAGTATTTCTTTCTTTTTATAGTAAGTCTGCTAATTTAGGATAGTTTCTATTTTTAGTAAGTTAGTAGGTTATCTTCTTTTATTGCTATTTCTTATAAAAAACAAAAGAAAAACGAGATAAAACCTTAAAAATTCAAAAAAAGAGAATATCAGAAAAGGAGTTAAGTCTTAGATGCATAGGTTCAAAGTGACAAAAATTAGCACAGTCGTTACAAACTCTAAGTGTTTAGGCTTTCACACATAATACACCTAAAATTCCAAGTGTAATACTTTACTTTAGTTTGATGTGTTGGTAGACATAATACATATAGGGAGTCCCAAGGCTAATAAAATATTCAAGAAAAAGTTAAACGTGTCCCTAACTTAGATGTATGACCAATCGGTCTTAATTTTTATGTACAAGACATACAAACTTTGAGTCTAAATGAGGTATGCAAACTTTCTGGGGATGTATAGCAACATCAAATACATCTTAAAATGGAAAGAATAGAAAAATCATACAAAATTGAGAGTCAAAAACATGTAACTCTGTTGTACGTAAGTACAGACCTGTTGCCTCTGTTTTGATTCGGGTTAGCAAGATAAGTCGCTTTGTTGCACGTCGGTACAGACCTGTCACCGCTGTCTTGCTAGCTTTAAAAATAAACCTTATGTCAAACTAAGACACTTTGTTGTATAAAAATACAGACCTGTGTCCGATGTTTGTCTTTTAAAGAAAGTTTGCAAATACCAACAAGTTAGAATCATTGTCTGTATGCCTTGATCATAAATGTATGTCTATGTCTGAGCCACGTAAGATAATTTCATGATAAATAAAAATGCCAAGGGATATTCCGAAATGTAACATGTTTAAAGGGGTAAATACCGACAATCGGCTAAATGGGTATGTCACGCCAAAAAATCAAAGGAATAAAAAATTCCTAAGTGTGAAAGTTTAAGTACTGAAAGTGAGTATCTGACACCGCTATCTGATTGAACCTTTCTTTGACTATACTCATCAAAAATATTTTGTTAAGTGTTTAGCATAGGTTGTGAATTTTAATAAATGTAGTTTAAGTCTAATTAAATTTTTTGTTCAAAATTTTAAAATTTTATTTTTACTTTTACTTAATTTTATTTTACTTTATTTTATTTTATTTTATTTTTATTCTTATTTTTATTTTACTTAGGAAAAAGGTCAAAAATTACTGAGGGTGCATTCATAGTTGAATAAAATAAACATTGCGTGAAAATCTTGTGCTTAGGGTAAAAGATTTGGCATAGTTTATCCCGTTACACAATAAGATTGAAAAAGTTGAAAAAGTTGAATTTATTTACGAAATTTTCAAAGTTTCAGGGGTGAATTCGAGTTTAAGTTAAACTCGAATTGTCACATCCTTGCTTTAAAACATGCTTGCTTATCCCAGGAATAATAATAAATGCATAAAGCTAAATAAAATATTACAATAAGTCTTGCACTACACGTGCTTCAAGGTTACAGTACTAAGTTGCTAAAAAAACATCACAATATAAATAAAAGCAGCTACCCAGAACCCAAGGCATCATAAGGCTATACCACAAGCTGAATGTGAGCTAAGTCCTCTGGGTTGGTCAGATAATAGACCTAAGCAGAAGGTCCAGATTGTTCTTTACCTTTTCCTGTAAAAATTGTGAATAGCAACTGTAAGCTAAAGCTTAGTGTGTAAACAGATATTCATGAATGCATGTAAAATATGAGGCGAAAGTGCCTATAAAGGCTTGTTATGCTTGCTTGCTTGCTTGCTTTGCTTAATACCCAGAAAGAATGGTTGCACAGTTGAGACATTTCACGCAGAAAGGAGATGCCACCACTAGGGGTTTACCGCTGACAGATGATCAATCTGTGATGCGGGGCTAGCTACCCGCATAATTCTTAGGGATAGTGGTGAGCATCAGAATTGCTTGCTTGCTAAATATAATGCTTATGAGATGCACAAAGAAACGCTAAAACAAAGCTTGCTGTATAGTATGCAGAACAATAAACAGATAGCAGATAAATATGCATATTAATAGATCAAATGTAAGATCCGGCTAAGCTGGGCATCACCTGTACCACAGTGTTTGCCTTCACTCACAAAAGTCTATTGGATTCCAAAGAAGTGATATAGAAGCAATTTATGTCTCAATTTCATATAAAACATGTAAACAAGAATAATTGTTACTCACTGTACTGAAATTGCTTGCACTGGCTTTTCTATGCTTTTAATTGCTTTGAAACGCTTGCACTTGCTTATCTAGGCTTTATATATTCTGGCACTGGCTTTGACTCGTAACTGGGCTAAACGGCTTATGTATAATATCTGAAGTTTAATATTACAGAACATGTGCTAAATTAATACTGCTAGCTCAATATTCCAACATCTATAAGCCATAACTTCTAGCTAAATATTTTGCTATTTATTTTGCTAATTTATGCGTTGCTCATTAATTTTATCAATTAAATTCGAATTTAGTGGGAAGGTTTCGAATTTAATGAACAAATTCGAACACATGTAGACAAACTCGAAGACAAACTCGAATAGGGGGATAAACTCGAAGGCCATCTCGAATCTGCGGTTAAACTCGAACCTACAGTTCGATTTTAGCTCCATTCGAGCTTGTTCTTGGCATTTCGAATTTGTTCTATGCATACTCGAGTTTGTTCATAAGTTACAGCTTTAAACATGCATTTTCAAGCCTAATATTCACAAATAAGCTAAGTAATAAGCCTCGGTTTGGTTATATTATACATAATCTATCATATTCTAGCTAAAACTCATACGAAATTAGCTTTAAATCGCCTAAGAATGATAAACTCGAATTTTACTTCAAAAACCGAAAAATGCAGAAAACGAAAAGGGCGATTCTTACCTCAAAACCGTATGAAATCACGCATGCAATAGCAGATTCGGATAGTACACTTCGAAACCTTTCCGATGACGTATAGAGCTCGAGATTTGGCCGGTCGGTTTGGGAGAAAAGTTAGAGAGAAGTTTCGGGTTCTAGAGAGAGAAGCTCTGGAGTTGCTAGAAGAGTTTTGCAAAAGTGAGAAAATGGAGCATCCAACTCCTATTTATACGAAAACTCGAAATTACATCATTTTACGCAAAATGCTCAAAATACTTAAAATAAAAATACAAATAATAACCAATGTGTTATAGTATGAGCCCACCACGCTTGCACTTCGTCCTCGAAGTACCTAAGGCTCAAACAGATGCGGATATCGAACTCTCATGTCTTGCTCAGATTCCCAGGTCTGAGAAGTTCCGTGAGAAGTTCTCCATTGCACCAACACCATTGCTACATCTTGATTTCTCAACTTCTTCATCTTTGTCTCTAGAATGACCTCAGGCTCGTCACATTGCAGCTTCTCATTAATCTTGTAACTCAGATGATCGGCCCACTTTTCTCTGTCATCTTCTTTGCATTTCATTAGTTGCGAGACGTGAAATACGGGGTGAATGTTTGATAGTTCGTTCGGCAAATCCAAGAGATATGATTGAGTTCCAACACGCTCGGTGATCTTGAAAGGACCAACGAATCGTGGTGCTAACTTGCCACGCTTGCCGAATCTGAATACACCTTTCATCGGCGAGACTTTCAATACGACATAATCGTCCTTCTGGAATTCTAAAGGTTTATGGCGTCGATCGTGATACGATTTCTGTCGAGATTGAGCGGTTTCTAAGCGTTGGCGAATAATTCTGATCTTTTCATTAGTCTGCTGAAGTAGCTCGGGACCGGCGATTGGTGCTTCACCGGCTTCATGCCAACACGTAGGAGTTCGACACTTGCGTCCGTATAAGGCTTCGAAAGGTGCGGCTTTGATGGATGAGTGGTAACTATTGTTATAAGAAAACTCTGCTAGTGGCAAGTGGTCGTCCCAATTACCGCTAAACTCAAGAACACATGCCCGCAGCATGTCTTCGAGTGTAAGGATCGTGCGCTCACTCTGGCCATCAGGCTGCGGATGATATGCTGTGCTCATTTTGATCTTGGTGCCTAAACCATCTTGCAATGCACTCCAGAACCTCGAAGTGAACCGGCTGTCGCGATCTGAAACAATTGACAGTGGCACTCTGTGTCGAGTAACGATCTCGTCTATATACAACTTAGCCAACTTCTCCAGTGAGTAGTTCTCGCGAATTGGAATGAAATGAGCGACTTTGGTTAGACGATCCACAATCACCCATATTGCATCGTGCTGTCTCTGCGTAGTCGGCAACTTTGTCACGAAAACCATTGTGATATGATCAAACTTCCACTCGAGAATCGGTAGAGGCTGTAGACTGCCATAAGGCTGCTGATGCTCCGCTTTGACTAATCGGCACGTAACACAATTATCGACATATTGGCCTATGTCTCTTTTCATACCGGGCCACCAATACTCGGCTTTTAAATCGTTGTACATCTTGGTGCTGCCAGGATGTACCGAGAAGCTAGAACAATGGGCTTCCGAAAGAATTTTCTGCCGAACATCACCAAATTTCGGAACCCAGACACGATTTTTGAAAAGTTTCAAGCCGCGAGAGTTATCGATTAAGAATTGAAGTTGCCCTTTCATATCCTCAGAGTTGAGGTTTTCTTCTTTTAGGGCTTCGGCTTGAGCAACGAGGATTTCATCGATCAAAGTTGATGAAAACAAAGTATGGGTCAAGGTATAGAGACATTTAGCAGAGTAAGATTTACGACTTAATGCGTCGGCCACCACATTCGCTTTGCCAGGGTGATACAGAATATCACAGTCATAGTCTTTGATGAGTTCCATGGAGCGTCGCTGGCGCATGTTGAGCTCCTTCTGGTTGAAATCGTACTTAAGGCTCTTGTGATCCGTATACAGCTGACATTTGGTGCCGTAGAGATAATGTCGCCATGTTTTCAATGCAAAAGTCACAGCAGCAAGTTCAAGGTCATGAGTCGGATGACTCTTTTCATGATCCTTAAGTTGGCGAGAAGCATATGCTATGACTCTGCCTCTTTGCATCAAAACACACCCAAGCTCTTGATATGAAGCATCGCTGAAGGCCACAAAGTCTTCATTGCCTTCGGGTAAGGCCAGAATAGGTGCTTCGGTTAGTTTCTGTTTTAAAGTTCGGAATGCGTTCTCTTGAGCTTCTTCCCAAATAAAGGGAACACTCTTGCGAGTAAGAGATGTAAGAGGCATGGCTAGTTTTGAGAAATCCTTAATGAATCGATGGTAGTAACCCGCCAATCCCAAGAAACTTCGGATCTCAGTAGCTGATTTGGGAGCTTCCCAATTTTGAATGGGTTCTATCTTAGAAGGATCCACAGAGATTCCTTCACCAGATATCACATGACCAAGGAATTGTATCTGATAAGATACAAGATTTGCAAGTTAACGCTGAGCATGAAATTTAAGAAAAGATAAGCTTAAAAATGAATAAATCGAGATTGTAAGCACCTGTCGCAACCAAAATTCGCATTTAGAGAACTTGGCGTAAAGTCGCTCTTTGCGCAGCAACTCTAGCAGCTCTCTAAGATGCACAGCATGCTCAGCTTCAGTTTTCGAGTAGATGAGAATATTGTCTATAATGACGATAACAAACTTATCGAGCATTGGTCTACAAACGCGGTTCATCAGATCCATGAACGCCGCAGGAGCGTTTGTAAGGCCAAAGGGCATAACAAGAAACTCGTAATGCCCATATCTAGTACGGAAAGCTGTTTTGGGGACATCTTCTTCATGAACTTTGAGCTGATGATACCCAGATCTAAGATCGATCTTTGAGAAATAACTGGCTCCCTGAAGCTGGTCGAAAAGATCGTCTATTCTGGGCAACAGATATTTGTTCTTTATTGTTACCTTGTTCAACTCCCTATAATCAATGCACATCCGGAGAGTCCCATCTTTCTTCTTAACGAATAAAACAGGAGCTCCCCAGGGAGATGAACTTGGTCGTATGAGTCCCTTGTCAAGCAATTCTTGCAATTGCTTCATCATTTCTTGCATCTCAGCAGGTGCAAGCCTATAAGGGGCTCGAGCAATTGGTGTTGCGCCGGGCACTAAATCAATTCTGAACTCCACCTGACGGTCTGGTGGGAGTCCAGAGATGTCCTCGGGAAATACATCGGGAAACTTGGAGGCTATCGGTACCTCGGATAAAGCTTTCTTTTCAGACTTAGCATCTATCGCATATGCTAAGTAAGACGTGCAACCCTTAGCTATATGCTTCCTAGCTTTGACTACAGAAATTAAGCATATTTCACCTGTCTTTCTATCACCGTAGATGCAAATATTGCGGCCATCCGGAGTAGTGAGCTTTATCAATTTCTTCTTGCAGACAATGTTAGCGTCATGATGATCATGCCAATCCATACCCACGATGACGTCGAATTCGTGAAAGTCCATCGCAGTAAGGTCCAGTTGAAATGTGCAGTTGTCGAGCAGAATGATGCAGTCACGGTAAATTTTATCGGTAGACACACTTACATTACTAGCCGTTTCAATATCAAAGATAACAGGTAGAGTAGTCGGTGCAATTCCAAGTTTAGATGCAAATGAATTTGATATGAAGGAACGGTTGGCTCCTGAATCAAAAATAACTCTAGCAGGTACGGAGTTAACGAGAAACATACCAGATACCACATCTGGTATTTCCTTTGCTTGATCGACCGTTATTTGGAATGCGCGATTCTGACTCCGAGCTGGCTCGTTACGGCGACTAGAACCTCCTCGCGATGTGCTATGTCGGGCCGGTTGATTTTGTCTTTGCTGTTGTTGTTGATATTGTTGCTGAGGTCTGTGTTGCTGCTGCTGCAATCGCGGATGATGCTCTTCACTCGGGTAAATTATGCTGAACGGATGCGTACATGCATGCTCATTATGTCCAGGGCGTAAACAGTTGTTGCAAACTTTAACTTTGTTAGGACATTCTTCACTGCTATGTCCTATTTCGTTGCACACGTAGCACCTCACATCATTGGGGTTACAACGCCCAATGTGTGACTTCTGGCAGCGGCGACACCGCCTCGGCTCAGAATGTACCGCATAAGATCGAGACTGCTGTGCCGGAGGTGAGCTGAACTGTCGGTACTGAGACTGCTGTGGCTGAGAATATCTGGATGAAGATCCAGAATAGCTTCCAGTGCGTGATTTCTTGGGCGGTGATGGACATGTCGGGTTAACAGATGAAACAGGAACTCCTCCAGCTCGAATAAAATCCTGCTCGAGAATTCGAGCAGCTTCAACACAATCAGCATAGTTGGTATATCTCTGATACCATCCTGTCACATCCTTGCTTTAAAACATGCTTGCTTATCCCAGGACTAATAATAAATGCATAAAGCTAAATAAAATATTACAATAAGTCTTGCACTACACGTGCTACAAGGTTACAGTACTAAGTTGCTAAAAAAACATCACAATTTAAATAAAAGCAGCTACCCAGAACCCAAGGCATCATAAAGCTATACCACAAGCTGAATGTGAGCTAAGTTCTCAGGGTTGATCAGATAATAGACCTAAGCAGAAGGTCCAGCTTGTTCTTTACCTTTTCCTGTAAAAATTGTGAGTAGCAACTGTAAGATAAAGCTTAGTGAGTAAACAGATATTCATGAATGCATGTAAAATATGAGGCGAAAGTGCCTATAAAGGCTTGTAATGCTTGCTTGCTTGCTTGCTTTGCTTAATACCCAGAAAGAATGCTTGCACAATTGAGACATTTCACGTAGAAAGGAGATGCCACCACTAGGGGTTTACCGCTGACAGATGATCAATCTGTGATGCGGGGCTAGCTACCCGCATAATGCTAAACAATAAACAGATAGCAGATAAATATGCATATTAATAGATCAAATGTAAGATTCGGCTAAGCTGGGCATCACCTGTACCACAGTGTTCGCCTTCACTCACAAAAGTCTATTGAATTCCAAAGAAATCATATAGAAGCAATTTTTGTCTCAATTTCATATAGGAGGAGCAACCTGGTAGTCAGACACCAGGCTAAGTCGAGTAAATTCAATCTCATACTCAGTCACCGATTTGGTTCCCTGAGTAAGAGACATCAGTTTTTCTTCCAAACGCTTCTTTTCATCAGCTGGGCAGTACTGACGAAAGAAGATAACTTTGAATTTTACTTCAAAAACCAAAAAATGCAGAAAACGAAAAGGGTGATTCTTACCTCAAAACCGTATGAAATCACGCATGCAATAGCATATTCGGATAGTACACTTCGAAACCTTTCCGATGACGTATAGAGCTCGAGATTTGGCCGGTTGGTTTGGGAGAAAAGTTAGAGAGAAGTTTCGGGTTCTAGAGAGAGAAACTCTGGAGTTGCTAGAAGAGTTTTGCAAAAGTGAGAAAATGGAGCACCCAACTCCTATTTATACCAGAACTCGAAATTACATCATTTTACGCAAAATGCTCAAAATACTTAAAATAAAAATACAAATAAAAAGCAAGGTGTTATACGAATATTAAAGGGCTCGAATCTGTCAGTAGATTCGAATCTGTCATTAGACTCGAAGGTAGGTCGTATAAATAGGTTAACAGTAAGGTCATTAATCCATCTGTTTTCGAATCTATACTCTCGAGTCTATTTGGCGATTTCGAATCTATTTCTCTCGAGTTTGCCAATTTCAAGAAAAACCACTATTTGTCGAGTTTCTTGCTTGTGTGTTCGATTCTACTCAAAGTTCTAGGTATAAACAACTGGTTTGTACAAGATTTAAGTAGTCTTATACACCATTTAAGCCAAAATCACCAAATTTTGAAGGTTTATTGGTAGAAAACTTGTTTTTCAAAATTACAAAGTTTGGACCGGTAAAGGGTCAAATTAAATGCAAATATCTTTGATTAGGACCTAGTAGGGCTAATGAATGTGAGTTTCTGAGTCCAAAATGGTTAAAATCATGGATTTTGGTGATGAAGTGGGCCGACGATCTCGAATCTGTTCATGACCAGTCTCGAGTTTGTCAGTAAACTCGAGAAGGTCATTAAATTCGAATGTGACATCAAACTCGAAAAAGTGTTACTTCGAATCTGTTTTGTTCGAATTTGTCATTTTATTTGAAGTATTCAATTTACATTTAATTAAACTTGTAGAAATTCAATTGTGTTGGATTTTGTACTTAAACAAGTTCAAAATAAAACAAATTTGAATTTAAACAAGTTTATTCATTTTTAATAATTCTAATATTTTATCTATTGGGCAGACATGGCAGATAGAGTATTCGTGCCTAAGCATAATATGGTCATTCCCCCCGGCCATCATATTCCTGAAGCGCAGGGCTTCCGACAGATGATGGATTTCCTAGTGGAGTCTAGGATTTCGTTTGCATTATCCCATAACATCCAAATCGTTATTCCCTATGTGCGGCAGTTTTATGAACATTTGCAAGTTGATTGTACCGTCACCCCAACTGTTCTAAGGACAAGGATAGAAGGACAGCCGTTGGTATTTTCTGCTGATATGCTTCGTCAAGTTCTGCAGCTGGGAACTTAGGAGGAAGAAAATGGACCTATAGACTTTCCTTTGAGTATTAGGCAGGCTGCCTTTCTGAGGATGGGTTATAGCTTGGATGTTACTAAAGCATCCTATATGAAGATTGGACTCATAGGTCAATGGAGATTTCTGGCGCACGTATTCACGGTTTGTTTTGCGGCCAAGAAAGCGGGTTTTGATTATATTGTATCGAAGATCCAATCAGGGATTATCGCATTGGTTTATAATCGGCGCTTCAGTTTTTCCGAAATGTTTTTCTCAGAGTTTGTTCATCAAATCACTGCTCCGGAACGCGAAAGATTGTTGCTGTACCCCCGATTTGTGATGATGCTCATCAGGCACTTCTTGCCGAATTTGCCGCAGCTAAATGAGATTTAAAGTGTAGCGGTTATCGACAAAAGGATTTTTGCTGATTGCTCTGCTCATAGAGGAAGGTTAGCAGTTCCGGTAGAGCGACCTTTGTTTGGAGCTGTAATAGACAGGAACTTTGTAGCACCGGATGATGCCAATTGGGCAGGTGAGGTGGAAGTTCAGCTTCGACAGCCACAACAACAACAACAACGACCGCGCCTTCAGCAACAGAGGAGACGCCAAAGATCTACAGCGAGTCAAACACAGGCAAATAGGCCCTCTACCAGTCAACATCAAGAGGCACAAGAGGCAGGGCCTTCAAGTGCACCACCCTCTGAGCAGATATCACAAACATTGGAGGAAATCTGGGCTTCTGGGCCTCATGCTAATGAAAAAATAACTGCTGAGTTGGTTGATCAATTGCTAGAGCCTCCGGAAGGAGAAGATGATGTTCTTAGGGAAGTGGACGAATATCAACCTGAGCAGACAGGTAATGAAATGTCATCTTCAGCCACTGAATCTGAAGATATGGAAGAGCTAGAGGTTGAAGTTCCAGAGTCTGTCACTGCCGAACCATCTGTCCAAATGGGAACCTATGGATCGAGGTTAGTGGTGAATGAAGCAGCTTCACGGCGACGAGCATCACGAGAATCTGATGACTCTGATTTTGAAGAAGAAGAAGTTGCTCCATTATTGACAAGGCAAAGGGCTAAGCGTCATCGTTTCATGCAGGGAGCTACCTCAGCTTCAGCTGCACAGCCTGAAATTCCTCAGCCTCAGGCCCCTCAAACTACCATACCACCACCACCACCACCCGTGGAACAGTACATACCATCACCCATCATTCCGACTCCAATACAATCCATTCCATCCACCTCATCCACCTACGTAGAGAATCAAAGGTTTTTGGAACTAAAAGATAGAGTTGACTTCCAGCAGATTCAAATCTTTGGCCTGACAACGGCTCTCGGTGAAGTACAAAAGCATAATGCAAATCTAGATATCGAGAATGCCGAGCTGAAGAAGACTGTTGATAAGGTTCAGGAAGATAACTTAGAGCTCAAAACTTTTGTAGCTGATCAAGCAGCTGAAGTAAGATCGATGCGCTCCCTGATTGAGCAATTAATGAAAAATATAAAGGCTCAGGGGGAGACATCCTGCCGTGATCAAGTACAGCTGCACAGGGATGATGATGATAATAATGAAGATGACAATGGCAATGATCCCAGCACACAAAGACAGAATGAGCCAGTAGATTTTTCTACTGCTCAGGATGCTGAGACTCAGGGGGAGCCGAGTCAATCAGGAGCTGTAGAAGGAGAAGCCACTGCATCCAAAGCCACAGAGTCGGAGATAAATGAGATGATTGAAGAACTGATGGATCTCGACGATGACCCTATGGATCTTGACTTTGATTTTGAGGATGATATGGAGGAATTAGAAGAAGGTGAATTTGTACCCGAAGATATAACAGATTGGATATCAGATGATGAAGTTTGTGCTGATGAAGATGATGAAGCCAATGAGATCATCGTTCAGCAAAACCCAATCACTGATACTTATGTGATAGACGGAAATAATGTAATTAACATAGAAGTAGTCAATGCTGCTTTAAATGTTGATTCATCAAGGGAAGAGCCTGCCAGAGAGCTTACCAATGAAGAGAAAAGAAAACTATGGTTCAGGGCAGAGCAAAAGGAGTTAGAATTGAAGAAGAAGATGCATGTGTGGGGTACTGGAAAGCTATCCGGAAGCATATTGAGCTGGTTCTTTGATCGGGAATTGCAGCTATTCATAATCAAAAGAAAAGATGGTCTCCAGTACCTCGGAAAAACTCTGAAAGTGTTCAACTCCTTGCCGAAGATTGAGATAAAGGTGTTAGCTTGGAAAGAGCTAATCAATATCGCCAACGACCCTTACGCTGAAATAATTGCCAAGATCATAAGAAAAGAAGGAAGGTCGAGGAAGTTCGAACGTCTCAATCCGAGGATAGGTAAACGAGTAATGGACCATTCGCGAATTGATCCTCTGACTGGGCGTCCATGGATGAAAATACAATACAGACCAGTGAGATGTCTGAGAAAGGTACCACTCAAGCCAATGCCACAGGACGTCATGAAAAACCTAAACTGGTGGTGTGTGGAGAGTGAAACGGGAGAAGCTGTGATGGAAGATTTTGAAGAAAAAGTGATTCTTAGATTCTATGATCCCCTTCACCTGGTAAACCTTTCTAAAAATGACCTTCAAATGCTACATGCTCATAAGATCTCAAGCGACACTCATATGGATAGTGAGGCTAAAAAGTATGAAAATGTAGTTAGAGTGTGTATTGAGAAGGGTTTGTATGCTGGCAGCAGTTTGAATAAATAATAAACAAAGTACTTAATCAAATGTGTGAATTGTTAGAAGCTATCGTCAAGTGGGAGCCTGATGGTACACCCTGTGTGACGATAGCAGTCTAAGTGATCCAACATTGTGGTTTTAGCAATTGTTTGATATATATGTTTATGTATGTTTGATAATTATTATTGATTGTATGTTTGAACTTGATGTAACGTATTACAAGAAGTTCAAACATAAAGATCAAAGATAAAATCAAACATAAGTTAAAAACATAAGTTTCATTTCTAAGTTAAATAGGTGAAAGAGTAAATTCGAATTTTATAAGGATTGGCATTCGAATCTATGACAGATTCGAATGTATTCCTAGGCAGATTCGAATGTTCCTCATAAGGTAGATTCGAGAGTGTCCAGAGGACAAACTCGAATGGGCCTTGGGCCTGATTCTAGTTTGGCCCATGGCAGACTCGAATTAACCTCTATAATTAGGGATAGACTCGAATCATTAAGGGACTTTTTGCAGAATTCGAGAGAGATTAAGCAAAAGGCGATTTCGAGTTTATCAGTGGTTTTAGTATTGTTTCGGAGAGAATCAATTCGTAGGTGCGTCCGTCGTAGTTCGTACATCTTATTGATAGTCTCCGTGTTCCTAGTGAGAGTTGTTACCGTCTACCCGTTAACGAGGATTCCGCACTTGTTGACGGTTCCGCGTCTAGATAGATCCGTGTTGTGTAGACCTTACAGTACGTAAGTACAGACCTGTTGCCTCTGGTTTGACTCGAGTTAACAAGATAAGTCGCTTTGTTGTACGTCGGTACAGACCTGTCACCTCTATCTTGCTAGCTTTAAAAATAAACTTTAAGACAAACTAAGACACTTTGTTGTATGTAAATACAGACCTGTGTCCGACGTTTGCCTTTTAAAGAAAGTTTGCAATACCAAAAAGTTATAATCATTGTGTGTATGCCTTGATCATAAAAGTATGTCTAAGTGTGAGTCACGTAGGGTAATTTCTTGAAAAATAAAAAGGCCAAGGGATATTCTGAAGTGTAACATGTTTAAAGGGAAAATAATACCAATAATCGGGTAGAAATGTGTGCCACGACAAACAATAAAAGGAATAAAAAATTCCTAAGTGTGAAAGTTTGAATACTCAAAGTGCGTATTTGAGACCTCTATCTAATTGAACCTTTCTTTGATTATACTCGCCAAAAATATTTTGTTTGAGTTAAGTATTGGTTGTAAATTTTAAAAATAATGTAGATCAGTCTAAGTTCAAAATTTATGTTCAAAATTTTAATTTTAGTTTATTTTATTCTATTTTATTTTTACTTCATTTTTATCTTTATTTTATTTTTATTTTTATTTTTAATTATATTTAGGAAAAAGGTCAAACTTACTGAGGTTGCATTTTAGTTGAATAAATAAACATTGCGTGAAAATCGTGTGCTTAGGGTAAATAGTTTTGCATAGTTTGTTCCGTTACACGATAAAGTTGGAAAAGTTGAATTTAATTCAAAGATTTTCAAAATTTCAAGTTAAATTCGAGTTTAAGCCAAAATCGAATGTGTATTCGAATTTGGCAATGAATTCGAATTTGGTAGTAAAATCGAAGTAGGAAGTAAACTCAATAGGTCAACAGTGAACATTCATTGTTCACCTACCTTCGAATTTAATGCTTCGAGTTTATATTGAGAGATTTCGAGTTTACTGCTTCGACTTTGCCGACTTCGAGTTTTTGTCCGTTTGTGTTCGAGACTACTACCAAATCTTGGTATAATCAACATCATTGTACAAGATGTAGGATGTTTTTAGACTCAATTTGTGCCAAAATCGACCGATTTTGAGGTTTTAATGGTGTGAACTTTGTAATTCAAAATAACAAAGTTTGAACCGGTGAAACTTCAAATAAGTGACAAATATCTTCGATTAGAACATATTAGGACTAATTGATGTAATTTTCTAAGTCTAAAATGGTTTAAATCTTGGAGTTTTGTTTTTAACATACCGACATTTCGAATTTGATCGTGGCTTCGAGTTTGTCACTAAACTCGAATTTACCATTAAAATCGAAATATTTGACTAAATTTTAAATCAAACTTGTAGAAATTCATATGTGTTGGATTTTGAACTTATGTAAGTTCAAAATAAAACAAATTTGAATTTAAACAAGTTTATGTTTATTTTGATCATTCTAATATATTGTATAATTTATTGTGCAAATATGGCGGATAGAGTGTTTGTCCAAAAACACAATATGGTCATTTCTCCATACCATGAGCTGCCTGAAGCTCAGGCATTCCGCCAGATGGTGGAATTTTTGGCCGCTTCAAGGGTTTCTTATGCCCTTTCGCACAACGTTCAGATAGTACTGCCGTATGTTCGGGAATTTTGGGACCATCTGCAGTTCGATTGTACTGTCACTCCGATAGTATTAAGGACCAGGATCGCTGGACAACCTCTCGTGTTTTTAGCAGATGTATCACGCCGGGTTTTGCAGTTGGGTTCTACCGAGCAAAAAGCTGGGCCGATAGACTTTCCATTGGAAGTTAGGCAAGCTGCGTTCATAAGAATGGGGTATAGCCTTGATGTGGTGAAGGCATCATATATGAAGAGCGGGTTGATTGGGCAATGGAGATATTTAGCACATGTCTTCATGGTGTGCTTCGCTCCAAAGAAAGCGGGTTTTGATTACATTGTGTCGAAGATTCAATCGGCAATGATTGCGTTGGTCTATAACCAGAGGTTCAGTTACTCTGAAATGTTCTTTGCGGAGTTTGTTCACCAGATAACAGCTCCAGCAAGAGAAAGATTTTTGATGTACCCTAGGTTCGTGATGATGCTTATCCGACATTTCTTGCCAAATCTGCCGCAATTACAAGAAATTCAAAGTGTTGCTGTGATTGACAAGAGAAAATTTGCAGATTGTCAAGCCCACAGGGGTGCATTGGCTAGACCAGTGGAGGCACCACTTTTTGGTGCTGTGGTGAATCCGGATTTTCAAGCCCCTGAAAGTGCCAACTAGGCCGGGGAAGTTCAAGTTCAGCAACAGCCGCAACAGCAACAACAACAGCAGAGGCCTCAACAACAACAAAGGAGGGGGCAGAGACCTTCAGTTAGACAGACTCAGGCTACTAGGCCTTCAACGAGCAGAGTGCAAGAGCCAGAGAAGCTGGTCCTTCAGTTGTAGCCCCCGTAACTGATCCACGGGTGGAGACATTGGAAGAAATATGGGTACAAGAGCCGCTTGCAAATGAAGAGATTACTTCTGCGCTAGTTGGAGATATTCTGGAACCACCAGCTGGTGAACATGATATTTTTCGCCAGATAGAGGATTATGTGCCAGCGGAAGAAGGTCAAGCTGAGTCGACATCTGAATCTGAATCAGAAGAAGTAGAAGAGATTGAGGTTGAGGAAGAAACAGAAGACCCGTCTATCCAAATAAGCACATATGGATCCCGAATAATGGTGATAAATCAAGAAGCAGAGAAAAGAAGAGTGTCTAGGGATTCGGATGAGGATGATTCCGATTTCGAGATTGAGGATACTACTCCTTTGGTGCCTAGGCATAGGGCCAAAAGGCATCGTTTTATGCAGGGAGCTTCATCGGCCTCTGCTTCTGAGTCAGAAATTCCAACCGCTTAGCCATCAGCTCAAACAGCCATTCCACCATCACCACCACCACCACCACCACCTGTTAAATCATCAATTCCACCACCGATCACCCCGTCACCTATCACATCCATACCATCAACCTCATCCACCTTCATTGACAATCAACGGTTTTCTGAGCTCAGAAGCAAGGTTGATTTCAAACAAGTCCAAATATTTCAGCTTACGAAAGCCGTCGGTGAACTTCAAGCACACAATGCGAATATAGATTAGGAAAATCTTGAGCTGAAGACGTTCCTCGCCGACCAGGCTGCCGAGATCCGCACTATGCGATCCCTGATTGAGCAATTAATGAAAAACCTAAAGGCTCAGGGGGAGACTAGTTGCAAGGATGCTGAAGTATTGAGAAGAGATGATGACGAAGGCAATGATCCCGATGCACCTAAAGAGAGTGAGCCAGTAGATTTTTCTGCTGCTCAACATGCTGTACTTCAGGGGGAGCCAAGTCAGACTAGTGTCGAAGGTGAAGGAGGTAAAGCTGGTTCCTCAAGGACTTTCGAGAGCGAAATGATAGACGCGCTGAAAGATATCGAGGAAGAAGTAATGGAGTTTGATTTTGAGGAAGAGTTAGAGGAATTGGAGGAAGGGGAATTCGTACAGGAGGAAATAATTGATTGGAGATCCGATGACGAAGTGATAGAGGATGAGGACGATAATGTCAAGGAAGTGGTTATCAACTCACAACCTATCACGGAGTTATATGTAAGAGACAATCACAATGTGATTGATATTGATGAAATCAAGATAGCCTCGGTCGAAGATTCTGAACTTGAAGAAGCCGAGAAAGAGCCATCGAGGGATGAATTGATGAATTTCTGGTTCAAGAAAGAATAGAAGAAACCAGAGCCTAAGACGAAGAAAAGAATGAGAATTCCGGGGGCAGATAATCTCTCAGGAGGAATTATCAGCTGGTTCTTTAACCGAGAATTGCAGCTATTTATATTAAAAAGAAGAGATGGCCTTCAATTCTTGAGGCGAACACTGAAAGTATTCAATACACTGCCCACGGTTGAAGTGAAGGATTTAGCTTGGAAAGAGTTGATCAACATTGGAGATGACCCTTATGCTGAAGTGATCGCAAAGATAATCAGAAGAGAGGGTAGATCTGGAAAGTTTGAAAGGCTCAAGCCTAGAACCGGGAAGAGAGTCGAGGACAAATCAAGAATAGGTCCGCATACAGGTAGGCCATGGGCCAGGATGGTATACAAACCTGTAAGATGCTTGATCTTACCGTCAAGCCGCTACTGGGGATTCCGCACTCGTTGGACGGTGTCGCGTCGAGATAGATCCGTAGTGTCAAGACCTTACATAATTACTGCGGAGAATGTGTGTTAACGTGTGTTAGTGACTAAAAAGGGCTCGAGTGGTCTGACAACCGTTCTGACATGGACAACCATTCCATTTTCCGTTAAAGAACATTACAAATCAACCGCCCAAACTTTTCTCTCTCATACCCACTCACATTCGAATCCTATAAATACCCATCTACTATTTCATCTTCGTCTTCCTTACTGCTTCCATAACTTCTAAAGAACCCTAACTTCGACTAAGTGTCCTGTGCTAATACTTCCACTACTTTCCTAATGGCTCACCAGAACAACCACTCGTCTGTTACCACGATGCTGACATTGAAACCTACCAACTACCTTGCAAACATAACCTTCCCAAAAAATTATGTGGGAAAAGGATATGAAGACATGGTGGAGTTTCTGAAGGTTCACCCATTGAACTATGCAATGACTGCATCTACTGGTGTCATGTACAAGGAGATGGTATATGAATTTTGGTACACATGTTCTTATGATCCTTCTACCAAAATCATTCGGGGAACCATACTCAATGGGACTCAGACCATTAAGATTTCAACAGGTCTGATCAGGGAAGTTCTTTGTCTCCCTGTGGCTGAAGCCTATGTTCTGCCACAGCCTGAAAATGACCAGATGAGAAATCTGCTACACTTCTGTGGTGTAGCAGAACACAAAGTTGGAGCTACACCATTTTGGATGGATTTGTCTCCAACCTACAGTTTCTTGTTTGCCTCGGTGGTGATGTGCTTTAGCAGTAAAGTTGGTTCATTCTACCAACTTAGCCGTGATGAGATTCCAATAGTCCTACGGCTTGTGGATGAGACTACAATCAACATGGAAAGATGGATTTTCATGAACTTGAGGAACCTGGAGCAGCAGGAAACACGTCCAGCCGCTGTTCGATATCCCAGGTTTTTAAGCCTCATCTTCAAGCACATCTGTAGAGAGCAACTCTATAACTCTCAGCCTCTACTACGTACTGCTGCATTCCCTGTAATAAAGAATAAAGTTTTCTATACCACTATACTCCCAAATGAACCTCCTCTGTCAACACCAATGAGGAGGTTGCTAGGAATGGTGGAAGGACCCTCTGCTGTGAGGGTGGATCCAGAGACTTCTCCCAAGGGAAAATCCAAATCTAGGGTCAAATTTGTTAAAAAGACCCTGGAAACGACTGAAGCTGAGCCTGTCCGCAAGAAGGCTAAAACAGCCAAGTCCAAGTCTGCCCCATCAGCCTCTGAGGCTGAGGGGGAGCAGGCTTCTCACCCTGGTTCATTTGTTGAACCTGAAGCCTCTGTGGCACCTGAGACTATGGAACAGGCCAACCCACCTGTTTCTGACCCAGTCTCCCCACCAGTCCAAACAGATCCCCTCACCTCTTCTCCACAACAGCCATCCTCCACATCATCTCTCAGACTATATAGACGTAAAAACTTAGCCAAAAAGAAAACAACCAACCCATCTAGCCCCTCTGATCCCTCTCAACAGGGTTCAGTTGAAAAAGAAGCAACCCCTGCTGCTTCTCTTATTATGGGAGAAGGTTCAGCACATTTGGAGCAGGCTTCGCTTCAACAAGAGTCTACCCTGAGTCAGCCTAGGCCCTCTGGTTCCTCCCAACAGGAGCCAGTTGTACATATGGAGACTACCACATACACTATTCCAGCCTCCCAACAGGCTGAGAATATTGAAAGATAGGAGTTCACTCCACTCCATACTGAGTCCACACAGTCTCCACCGCATACTTCTTCACAACCTGAGTGTGCATGAGGTGCCAAACCTGCTGGATTAGACCATCTATTAGTTCAGCCTCCAACTTTTGCTCCTCATGTTACAACTGTTGTGCACCTAACAGCTGCTGAAGGACCAACATCCCAAGCTGATGAACCTCAGGGAACATACCATCCCTCTGGTGAGGCTGCACCTCATATGCAATGCAAACTCCATCAGCAGGCTTCACCACTGCTGATGTCGAAATGCACTTCCCATCTCCCCATGATAAGGCATCTTTTGACCAAGGTGCTGCAGAGGGAACCACCCAAGGCCTTAAAGAAGGTGCTGCAACACAAGCAGCATCTGAAAGGCTACCAACCTCTACCCCTTCTCCTGATGAAGTAGCTACAGCCACCGCTGAGGGACCAATTGACCCTTCCAAGCTGGGCCATATTACTTTTGCCTAGGCTATGGAACTTCTGTCCAGAGTCACCCTTCCCTCTTCATCACATCCCCAAACTCCTGCCTCATCCTCATCTCATTCATCACCCTCTACACAATCCAAACAGTCTACACATACTCCCCCATCGCCCAAAGACCTTCCTTGAAGGATCAACTTTCCTTGTTGACCAACAAAGTTGGATCTTTGGAAAACTACATGACTGCTCTACCATCAATAATCTCAGACTCAGTGTCTGCCCAGCTATAAGGATTCTTTGATTTGTTCAAGAATTCCTTTCCAGCCCCTTCACAACCTGACCAGTCCTCACAGCTGCTTGCACTCACTGCACAGTTGCAAAACATCTCCGCAACCCTCTCCTCTATTATTTCCCATCAACATGACTCTGTGTCCTCCATGACAACCATCTCCCCACAGCTGTCAACTCTCCTCACAACCTACACTACTACCCTTCCTACTACACTGGCCAGCTTAAACTCTTTAATTGTCACTCTGTCAAATTCTGTGTCAGCAAATCTTGATGATGTGCAGGACTCTCTTGAGTTACATCTTGCACCGCTTCAAAGTTTGCTGTTCACAAGCTTCTGACAAGGAAAATCTTGTCAAGATGTCCTCAATTGCTGATTCCCAATCCTCTTCTCTTCAAACATGCGTTACCCAGCTTGCAGAGGTTAAGGACAACCTGGCTTTCTTAGTGCATAGCTTGGTTGGCCCCAAACCTGCTGACAAAACTGCTGCCAAGCCTGCTGAATTTGTTTCACCAGGCAGACCAGTTGTTGAAGGTGCTGGTCCATCTCTTTCAAAGGGGGAGAAGTTGACTGCCTCAAAGACTATGTCTAAGGGGGAGAAAACTCCTTCTCCTTCTAAGGTGAAATCAGCATCTGTTGGTCAAGCAGCAGGTGCATCAGAAACAGGTACAACAGTAGATGTCTCCCATCACACTAAAGCTGCTCAGCCTACTCAGGCTGGATCTCCAAACCTTGCACAATCTAAGGGGAAGGAATCCATTCCTGGGGACAGGCCAGACAGAAGGAGGCATCTGATTTTGGAAGAAGAAGAAGAAGAAGTAGAGGAAGAGGTTCCTAAAGCTGTTCAAACTTCAACAGCCAAAGGAAAGAAAAAAGCAGCTTTTGACCCTGATCACCAAAGAGCAGCGCAACTAAAATTTGTCAAGGCAAGGGCTAAGGAAATGGGTGTTCCTATGTAGAAATATTATGAGTACAAAGATGAACAACTCAGAGCCCTAGAAACACTAAGAAACGAAGAAGCCTCAGCCAAAGCTGCAGATCGTTTTCATACAAAGAGGCAAGCAAATTTAAAATGCCTTCTTTGGATGTGCAAAGAAAATTGCTTGAAGCTGCTAGAGAGTCAGGGGGTGAAAAGGAAGGTGAGAAGGAAAAGGATGCTCCGGTCTCTGTGACCAAGTCAAAACAAGCATCCTCTACAAGAGCCCAGATACACTTTAACAACTTGGCAAGGAAAAAGTTCTTTGATGTTGTTGATAGAAGACTTGCCAAGGAATCTATTGTCAAAGCTTTGCCCATTTCAAGAAAAGGCAAACAGTGGAAGCTGCAAATAACCAGAATGGGTGCAACTAGCCCAGAACTGGAATCATATGACTACACTGATGTTGCACAAATGGGGTATAGAGAATGGGTGGAGTTGGCAGTTGCCCTGAGCCAGTCTAAGTCTGAAACGGCTAAGACTATCAGGGCATATGTCAAAAAGTTGATGGAAAGAGTGAAAGACCTTGGTCTGATCTCAGAAGATTTAAGTAAGGGTGTCTCAGTGACTTACCCTAAAATAAAGGCCAAGAGGAACAGAAAGGATTCAGAGCTGGAGGAACTTCTGATCTTGATTGAACAAGGTTACTATGCAGTAGAGATCAAAGGAGTTGACCACAGCCTGCCCAAAGGAGTAGAATTTGAAGAAGGCAAGCTGATTGAAGAACCTGAGTTGGGGGCATTTTTTGTAGATCCCCTGACAAAGAAGAAGTGCTTTCAAAAAGCATCAGGCCTACACAAAGTTGGTCTCAAACAGCTTGTAGCATTCAGACTTGCAAACTCCTTCAGGCAATCTAGTAAGTGGAGAGCAGCCATCTGGGATCAGCTAAGAGGCTTCTATGAAAGAGGGGAGCTTGAACATCCCAATTTTATGTTCGTCAGAGTTGAAATACAAGATTTGGAGGAAACTAGGGATGAGTTTGAAAGAATGTTTGAAGAAGGATTGCCACCACCACTGTCGTGAAGTCCATCTACTATCTGAGTAGGTGAAGAATGGAAGCTGTCCATCTGTTGGACAGGCTTACCATTATTTGCTCCCATCATCAACAGTCCAAATTGTTGAATTTTCTTGTACTAGTTGTAATTTGTTACATCAGTTGTAATATACACTAGTACATCAGTTGTACTTTTGTAAAAACATATATTGTTTATGTAAACAAAAATCAGTACATATAAACTGATCTTTTACTTTACTTTAAATGTTGTAATTTCATTTCAGCAAAATGTATTGTAAAATTTATAGTGATTATTGATAAAATCAGCTTAGACTGATTATTGCAAATAGGGGGAGATTGTTAGGCACATAAAGGCCTCAGTCAAACCTGCTCTACTTCTTAGGGGGAGATTTTTAATCAAACATGTTTGATGCACTTGAAGGTATAATTTAAGGCTTGTTTATGCCTTATTGAAATCTGGAAAGTGATTTGCAATATCAGCCAAAGTTGTTTACCCTATTGCATTTGTTGCAACAAAGGCAGATTGTCCAAACTATTCTGTCTGCTGAACAGGCTGGATATAAACTGTCTACGCTGCTCTATTCTGTTAAGCAGCTTGGACAGATTCTAAGTGTTCTGTTCTTTGTGAACAGGCTAAACACTTTATGGAATATGTTTCCAAGTCCTCATGTATTGTTTTTGGCCACAAAATCAGTGTACAAGTCGAAGACAAAGTGGAAAATAGTAAATGCAAAAGCCTGCCTACGCTGTTCTGTTTCATGAAGACAAACGGATATCTGAAAAGGGTGACATGCCTTTTCTTATATCAAAATGGACTTAACAATAGAAGAAAGATGCAAAGTTGACATTCCTCTTTTGGTTAAAGTCTTATACAACATTGACAAAAAGAAAAAGACAAAGATTCTGCCACATGAAGACAAATCTATTTTATCAGCATGTGCAGAAAATGTGTTTTGTCTTTTTGGAAAGACATCCCACTATCTCATTTGTCCAATGAAGAAGCTTCACTAAGATTCTAAGTGAGAGTATAAAAGAAAGCTTCTAAGGATTGTGAGATATCCAAGAGTGAGAAATCAGATCGTGCATTAAAGTGTGTTTTTCATGCATGCAAGTCTGCTTGAATATAACAGTACGTGTGTCTAAGTTGTTCATACTCAAGCTGTCCATCTGTGTCTTGTAAAATCAGTGAGTGCATCTAAGTGAGTGTAGTCATTGGATCTGGTCTGAGTGTGTCTTAGATTAGTCGAAGCATTTGTTGTATCTGTCATCTCAGCTTGAACCTTTCTGCAGTCAAGTTTGTTTGTAATTAACACTTGTTGATAATATACACAAACATTGAGACAAAAGTGTTGAGCTTTAAATTGCTGTATTCACCCCCCCCCCTCTACAGCTTAGAACAATACACTAGGGAAACCTTTTGGGACCTTCAGGACATTATCACCAAAAGTGACCTTTGAGCCTTGTTCAAACTTAATATCACTTAAAAGATCTTTGCAACCTGCCATGTGGCCATAACAACCACTGTCCAAATACCTACCAAATACCACATTTGATTTAGTTGCTTAACCAGCATAGTGACAAATGGAAACATTAGTTATTTGGAGAACCCATCACAAAGATGGGTTCACCATCCTCATCAACCTTTGTTGATGAACCACATATATCAATATTAATGTTATAAATGAGGACATAATCAATGTCGATACTCTCTTCAATGGCATTGTCATTCCTAACACTGCTCAATTGAGGATCATCAGATTTGACTACATCACTAGTCCCACTGTCCAGTTTTTTTAGGACAATCTTTGGCCAAATGAGTCTTGAATCCACACTTATAGAACATCCTCCTTTTAGATCTTTTGGAAGAAAGATTTCTAGAAATACATTCTAGAGTTTTAGTACTAGTCTTATCAACAAGGTTCGAAAACTGTTTCATTATTTGAAAAAGACTAATACATTTGTGGGAGAACTTATTTCTAAACTGTTCAGCAATGATATTGAACTTTTCTCTGTTAGACATTGAGCAGGTTTCATTTAAGGAGAACACATCTCAAGAAGTTTTATCCTTAGAAATAATTTATTTTCCTTTTTTGGGGTGGACAAAAGTCAAAAATAGGAAGTTTTACAACTTTATGTCCATCCATATTTTTGAAAAACTTATTTCCAATCTCCTCATGTTTTGCAATGGCTTTATCTTTACTGAGATCTGATGATCTATGAACACTACTAGTTGCAATTTAATCATTTTGTTTGGTTTTTATAAAAGAATTTCTATCATTTAAACCAACTTGCGACTATGTTTTAAAAACTTATTTGAAACCATAGCAGCTTTGTCTGTCACATTGGACTTACCATTTTAGAGGTATGCAGTTTTCTTTTGGAAAACTAATTTGCACAATATTCAACGTTAAAAGGTGGTACTGATGTTTTGCCACTAGTCTTAGCCTTAGAAACCTGTTGTACCAACAAGTTTAATAGCCTTGACACTAGGCTTGTCACTATTTCCACAAAATTGTTCATATGGGAGTGGTAAGCACACAACAGTGGAGGTTGATGGAGAACATATCCTAACATCAAGTTTCACAACACCCTCACACGAACTGTCAGTATTTTGAGACCTATCAAACCTATTTGTTGAAATCATTTTCCCATTTATGTTTTGAATAAATGTACTTGAAAGCTCACCAAGTGTTCCCGATTGTTGATCTCAACCATTGAAGTAGTTGTATCAATATCACATTTAAGAATTGCTTGTACTTAAGCAAGATTTTGCTCATTAATACATTGAGTTACTCTTTTAGCAGAATAACACCAAGATTCTACAATTTTTTGGTGTTTAGAATACTTTAAGTCTGATTCTGTTTTCTCTTCTAATAAAACAGAGTTGACGTGTTTTATTTCTTCATGTTAACTGATGAAAGTCGTCAAGTTCCTTAGACTTGGTTTCTAGTTCATTTTTCAATTTTTCAATTTTAGTCTTTAAAGTATCTTGTATTTCAATAGTGGCTTTGAGATCAACAAGCAGATATTTAAACATTTTATCTTTTTCATCTAGACTGTAATCCTTAACATTTAGTACCTTGTACATCATGGTAGGATTCCAATTGTCAAGACAACTTAGATACACAGCTTCTGCCGGATCCTATTTTAAACTTCTAGGTGAAGGAGCTTCATCATTCATTACAAAACAGTTATTTTCCTCTTCATCAAATGATGAGTCGGTTCTTACCAATAACATGCTTCAGTTATTAATCCCTTCACCTTGTTGGAAGCCACATAGTCTTCCAGTTACTTCAACTTAGCCTTGGCTATAAGGTACTTAACCCTATAGTCATCCTCTTTGTAAGTCTTGTGGGGTTTGGATGAGGAGGCCACAACTTTAGTCACACAGTCTGCAACTATGTGACCAACTTTTCCATACTTGTAGCACTCAGCTTTGGTTTTATTAAATGTTATCATTTTAGCAGCACTTAATTTTCTTGGCAGCACCTTCTTTCCAAACACCATTTTTCTTGTTGAACCTTTTGGCAAGCATAACAATCATTTGCTCGTCAGCAAGTTCATCAATATTTTCATCCTCTTCGTCAGACACAACTTCCAAGTCAGTATCAGCATATGAGTCATCCTTTGTGAACACATCACCAGTCTGACTTACGGGCTGTCTTACCTCAGTCACCAAGGCTAATCCCTTATTAGATATTTCCAAGGTATTTCTCTCTTGTTGCTTTGATTTTTCATCATTGAGCAGAACCCAAAGTTGGAGCTCCCAACTATAGAAAGCTCCCAATCATGCCTCTGTAAGCTGTTACTGAAACTGCTTTGCCATTGGCATCACGATCCAGTTTTACATTGGTTGCCATTGGGTTTTTGATGGGAGAATTTTGATCAAATTTAAAATTTTTCAGAAGATCTAAAGTATACTTTCTTTGATTAATGAAAATTTCATTTGAGGTTTGTTTAACCTGTAATCCTAGAAAGAAAGTAAGTTTACCCATCATACTCCTTTCATATTTTGATTTCATGAATAGTGAAAAATTCTTGCATAGCTACTCATTAGTAGAACCAAATATTATGTCATCCACATAAATTTAAACAAGCATAATATCAGACTTCACCTTCTTTATGAACAATGTGGTAACCACTTTACCTCTGGAGTAGCCATTGCTTATAAGAAAATCAGTAAGAGTGTCATACCAGGCTCTAGGGGCTTGTTTTAGACCATAGAGAGCTTTGTTCAACTAATAGACAAAACCTGGATGTTGTTCACTTTCAAAACCTGGAGGCTACTTGACATATACTTCTTCCTGCAGCTTACCATTCAAAAATGCACTCTTGACATCCATTTGAAATACCTTCATGCTCTTGTGGGCAGCATAGGCTAGAAACAAACGAGTTGCTTCTAACCTGGCCACTGATGCAAATGTTTCATCATAGTCTATTCCTTCTTCTTGTCTATAGCTTTAAGAAACGAGTCTTGCCTTATTTCTAATAACATGACCTTGCTCATCCATCTTGTTTCTAAAAATCCACTTGGTGCCAATATTGTATTACCTTTAGGAACAGGGACCAGCTTCCATACTTTATTTCTCTCAAACTGATTGAGCTCTTCTTGCATGGCAGCGATCCAATTGGCATCTTTAAGTGCATCATCTAATTTCTTTGGTTCCATCAGGGACACAAACCTAGAAAACATACAAAAGTTCTTAAGTTGTCCCATCTTGTTTGTACCCCTTTGTTGATGTCACCAATTATCTGATCATTAGGGTGACACCTGATCCACTTAGGATCATGTCTCAATGAAGATTCTCCTATATTATTTTCATCTTCATCAGGTCTTGCAGAACAGCTTTCAAGATTTTCAGATGCACGGTTATCTTGAGAGTGTTCACCTGTTGAACATGAATCTCTATTGTTGAACACATAAGCTAAGGATTTAGGGAAATCAACATTTATTGGTTCTGGACAAGGTGTAATAATTATGTCAGTACACTTATTCACACAGAGTGTATCAACATAGTCATCATGATGCCCATGGTGGTTAACAAGTTCCACTCTGGGTGAAGTGGAAGATTTTGAGTCCTTCTCTTCATTGATGGAATGCATGAGATCATCAAAGCTGAACTCTCCTGAAACTAATTCAGGAACAACTTTGGTGGGGGCACTCCTAGACTCCTCAAAGGTGACATTGATAGATTCAGCTATCACCTTTCTTTTGTAGTTGTATACTCTGTAGGTTTTAGAGATAACAGAATATCCAACAAGCACACCTTCATCAGCTTTGGGTTCAAAATTTGCCAGTTGGTCCCTCTGATTCAGAATGAAGCAGGGGCATCCAAACACATGGAAATAGCTAATGTTTGGCCTCCTCCGTTTGATTAACTCATAGGGAGTCTTGTTTAACCTTTTCACCACTAAGGATCTGTTTTGAGTGAATCAGGCAGTGTTAACAGCTTCAGCCCAAAATGATGAAGGCAAACCTGATGCACACAACTTGGTTCTAGCAACTTCAATGAGAGTTCTGTTCCTCCTTTCATTAACTCCATTTTCTTGTGGAGTTCTTACAGCTGAAAAATTCTGTGAGATCCCTCTTTCTTCACAGAAGACCTCAAGAGTAATGTTTCTGAATTCGGTACCATGATCACTTCTAAGCTGCTTAACTTGAGCAGAGTTCAGAACCTCCATCTTTTTTATAAATCCAATAATTCTCTGGCAGCCTCTCCTTTGGTCTTTAGAAAGATCACCCATGTAAACCTGGAGAACTCATCAACCATTACTAGGGTGTATCTTCTACCTCCTAGACTTGGGACATTAACAGGTCCAAACAAGTCCATGTGGATTAAGAAGAGAGGAGTATCAATAGAGAAATTATGCTTGGATTTAAAAGATGTTTTTCTCTGCTTGCCTTTCTCACAGGTTGTGCAGAGTTTATCCTAAACAAAGGTTATAGAAGACAAACCTGTTACCAACTCTTTCTTACAAAGTTTGTTGATATTCTTGAAGTTCAGGTGTGATAGCCTTTTGTGCCATAACCAAGTTAGGTCTGCATTGCTCCTTGAGATAAAGCGGGTTTCAGTTGTGGGATCATCAGATTTCATGTCCACAACATATACACATTTCTTCCTTTGTGCACACAACACAATTTTTCCTTGGGAATCCAGTATGTACCTAGGTGCTCATCAAAGTTAACCTTGGAGCCAACATCACACAGTTGACAAATGCTTAGAAGATTGTGTTTTAGCCCAGACACATATGCTAGTCTTTTGAATATGGCAGCACCAGCTTGAAGGGTTCCATATCCTTTTGTGGGTCCCTGAACATTATCACCAAAGGTGACATTTGGCCCTTTTTCAGGCCTGAGATCATTCAGCAAGTCCTTGCAACCTGTCATGTGGCCTGAGCAGCTACTGTCTAAGTAACAAACCTGGGTGGTTAATTAACCTGCAGAGTGTCATGGAAAAATATTAGTTATTTTTAGGGGAACTCATCATAAGGATGAGTCCTCCTTCTTCATCAACATTTGTTGATGGACCAGTAAGATCAACATTAATATTTTCTATCTGGATTGTATCAGCTTGGAGAGTATCCTCATTGACCATGTTACTTCCAACACTGCTGGTTTTTGCAATGTTGGAACAAGCAGTGTCAGCAGGCCTCATGTCCTCAGTCTCAGGACAGTCTTTGGCCATATGTGTCTTCTTCTCACATCTATAGCATTTTCTCTTTTTAGAGTTTTTGGAAGAAGTACTTCCAGAAACACATTCTAGAACATTTTTTTTGGACTTCTCAGCTTCAGCAAACTTATTACTATTTTTAGAAGAATCAACAGTTTGAGTGGAAGGCACAACAGCAACAGCTTTACTTGTGTTCTCTTTCCTCTTTTTAGGAGGACAAAGATAAAATATAGGATGTTTGATTGGCCTTTGTCCTTCCACAGGTTTGAAAAACTTATTCCCAACTTTCTCAGGTTGAGCAATGGCCTAGGCTTTGCCCTTACTTAGGTATGATGAATGTTGCCTATCAACATAATCACTGCTTCTGGTTTTGAAAGACTTACCTTCATTTATAACCAAATTTCCACTATGATTTAAAAACGTATTTGAAAACAGCATATTTACTTTCAACATGAGACTTACCCCTGTTGAAAGCAGGTTGCTTACCTTTTGAAAACTTTTTCTTAAAATGCTCAGAGGGGAAGATTTTTAATCAAACCTGTTGATGCGCTTGAAGGTATAATTTAAGTCCTGTTTATGCCTTATTCAAACCTGTAAAGTGATTTGCATACGTTGCAACAAAGGCAGTTTGTCCAAGCTGTTCTGTCTGCTGAACAGGCTGGACATAAACTGTCTACGCTGCTCTATTCTGTTGAGCAGCTTGGACATTTTACAAGTGTTCTGTTCAGTGTGAACAGAACCTGTTCTTTGTGAACAGGTTAAACACTTTATTGGAATTTTTTTCCATGTCCTCATGCATTGTTTTTTAATACAAGATCAGTTTACAAGTCGAAGACAAAGTAGAAAACAGAACTGCACAGCCTGCCCACGCTGTTCTGTTACATGAAGACAAACGGATATCTGAAAAGGGTGACAGACCTTTTCTTATATCAAAATCGCATTAGCGAAAGAAGAAAGATGCAAAGTTGACATTACTCTTTTGGTTAAAGCCTTATGCAACAGTAACAAAAAGGAAAAGACAAAGATTCTGCCATTTGAAGACAAAGATACTTTATCAGAACGTGCAGAAAGGTGTTTTGTCTTTTTGGAAAGACCTTCCACTATCTCATCTGTCCAATGAAGAAGCTTTACTGAGATTCTCCTTTTGAGTATAAAAGGAAGCTTCTAAGGATTATGAGATATCAAGAGTGTGAAATCAGAATGTGCATTGAAGTGTGTTATTCCATGCATGCAAGTCTGCTTATATAAAACGGTAGAGTGTGTCAAAGCTGTTTATGCTTAAGCTGTCGATCTGAGACTTGTAAAAACAGTGAGTGCATCTAAGTGAGTGTAGTCATTGTATCTAGTCTGAGTGTGTCTTAGATTTGCTGAACAACTGTTGTATCTGTCATCTCAGCTTGAACCTTTCCGCATTCAAGCTTGTTTGTAATTAACACTTGTTAATAATATACACAAACATTGAGAAAAGACTCTTATGTTTTTAAATAGCTGTATTCACCGCCCCCCCCCCCACTCTACAGCTTAGAACTATACACTTGGGAAACCTATTGGGACCTACAACTTGTATCAGAGCAGATAGAGTGTGTCTGTCATCTCTAGATCTCTTATTGTCCCTACTTTCCCATGGACAACAGTGCTGCAAATTCCTCCTCTTACTATGCCAATGGTTCAATGGCCAAACCCCCAAAGTTCAATCATCAGAACTTCTCTAGCTGGAAGTACAGAATGATGCTGTATTTGGAGAATCTGGATGTACAACTAGCAGAGATAGTAATGGAAGGTCCCTATGTGCCAACCTGTGTTACTACCATAACTCCTACTGTTGAAGGAGCTGCCCCTGAAATCGGAACCTTTGAGAAGGCCAAAGCTCAATGGTCAGATGAAGACAAAAGACTGGTTGCTCTGGATGCAAAAGCCAGGAATAACCTGGTTATCTCTCTGCCTAATGATGTGTTTAAACAGGTTGAGAAGATGAAGACTGCGAAGGAGATGTGGGATACTTTGTGTACCGTCTATGATGGACCCACAATCACACTAGACAACAGGATTAACAATCTTGTTAGACAGTATGAACTCTTCTTTGCAAAACCAAAGGAGACACTCACAGAAACCTACACCAGGTTTACTGCTTTTGTTAATGATCTCAAAGCTGTTGGGATCACAAAAGACAGCCTGACTCTGGTGAACAAGTTCTTGGACACTTGCCTGAAGAGTGGAACTATTTTTCTACCATCTTGAGAAATTCAGGTACCATCAAAGGTATGGATCTTGTAAACTTATATGGATCCATACTAAATGATGAGCAGTCAGGGCAGCAGAAGAGAAATGCCTTGGAAATGTCCAAGAGAGGTGCTGCCTTAGTGGCCAGCATGAGACAACCTATTGGGCAGGTGTGTGATGTGTTCACACAACCTGATCAACAGGCTGATGATGAAAGAGAGGAAATGTCTGATGAAGAAGACGGTGCAGATCTTGCTGAACTTGATGATGAGCAAATGATTGCAATGCTTGTCAAAAGGTTCAAAAAGAAGAGGTTTGGAAGAAATATGCTGCAGGGGAACTCAAATGCTATCAAAAAGAAGGCATTTGATAAATCTAAGGCTGAGTGCTTCAAATGTGGCAAAACTGGCCATATAGCTGCTGACTGTGTGTCAAAAGCTGTTGGACAGCCTTCCAAACCATACAAGACTAACAGGGATGACGACTATAGGGTTAAGTACCTTATGGCCATGGCTAAGCTGAAGAAGTTGGAAAACTCAGTGGCTTCCAACAAACAAAAGGGACTGATGGCAGAGACATGTGACTGGGAGGAGTCTGATTCATCCTCAGATGAAGAAGACAACAACTGTCTGATGGCCAACACTAACGTCCAATCAACTAGCAACTTCAAACAGGACTTGGCTGAAGCTGAAGCCTTCAGAAGCTTAGAGAACTGGAACCCTACAATGATGTACAATGTACAAAATTTTATGGCTTACAGTACTGATGAAAAAGTAAAAATGTTTGAATATATGCTGGTTGATTTAAAAGCTACTGTTGAGAAGCATAATGTGTTACTATCTGAAATCTCTAAGCTTAAAACTGATCTTGAAATAAAATCCGGTAAACTAGACAGTTTCCATATGTTGGAAGCTGAGCTTGATGAATTAAAACACATCAACTCTATTTTACTAGAAGAAATTAGAGAAACAGATGTAAAACATGCAAAGCTTCAAAAGATAGTTGACTCTTGGTGCCAATCAACACAAAAAGTCAGCCATTGCATCAGTCAGCAGATCCCTGCATAAACCCAAGCCTATCTTGGAGGGGATCTTGACAAAGCAGCTTCCATTGTTGAGATTAATAATCTGAAAGATGACTTATCTACTCTTGGTGAGCTTCTCAGTACTTTCATTCAGAATGTTAATGGAAAGCTAGTTTCAACAAACAGGTTTGTCAGGCCTCAAAATACTGACAGCTTGTGTGAAAAAGCTCCAAAAGCTGAGAATGGAATGTGTTCTCCATCAAATCAGCCTGCTAAGTGCTCTGCTGATTCACACAAGCAAAAGAAAGGTAAACATGCTCAAGCTGCAGCAGTGGACACTAAACCTGTTGACAAAACAGGCTCTGGGTCCAAAGCTGATGGTAAGAGACATGTTAATCCTTTTGATGCTAAACATTTTGAAAATAAGTTTTCAAAAGGAAAGCAGCCTGCTTTCAACAAGGGTAAGTCTCATGTTGAAAGCAAATCTGCTGTGGTTTCAAATATGTTTTCAAATCATAGTGGAAAACTGGTTATAAATGAAAATAAGTCTTTCAAAACTAGAAACAATGATTATATTGATAGGCAGCATCAATCACATCTCAGTAAGGGCAAAGGCAAAGCCATTACTCAGCCTGAGAAATCTGGGAATAAGTTTCCCAAACCTGTGGAAGGTCAAAAACCAATCAAGCTTCTTGTTTTTGACATCTGTACTCCCAAAAAGAGGAAAGAAGAAACAGGCAAAGCTGTTGCTATTGTGCCTTCCACTCAAGCTGTTGATTCATCGAAAAATAGTAATAAGTTTGCTAAACCTGCTGATAAAATCAACAGAAATAATTTAGAATGTGTTTCTGAAAGCTCTTCTTCCAAAAAGGCTAAAAAGAGAAAATGCTATAATTGTGGGAAGAAGACACAAATGGCCAAAGACTGTCCTGAAACTGAGGACATGAGGCATGTTGACTCTGATAGTTCCATCATTTCTAAAACAAGCATTGTTGGAAGTAACTTAGTCAATGAGAGTGGTATTCAAACTAATACCATTCAAATAAGAAATATTAGTGTGGAAATTACTAGTCCGTCAACAAATGTTGATGAAGCAGGAGAACTCATCACAATGATGAGTTTCCCTAAAAGTTTCTAATATTTTTCTTATGACACTCTGCAGGACAAACGACCATCCCAGGTTTGGTACTTGGACAGTGGGTGCTCAGGACACATGACCGGTTGCAAGGACCTGCTGAGTGATCTCAGGCCTGAAAAAGGGCCAAAAGTCTCCTTTGGTGACAATGTACAGGGATCTACTGAGGGATATGGAACTCTTAAAGCTGGTGTTGCAATGTTCAAACGGGTAGCCTATGTGGTTGGGCTAGAACATAACCTTGTTAGCATAAGTCAATTGTGTGATGCTGGCTACAAGGTTAACTTTGATGAGCACCTGGGTTTCATATTGATTACCCAAGGCAAAGTTGTGATGTGTGCTCAACGAAAGAAAGGTGTATATGTTGTGGACATGAAATCTGCTAATCCCACAACTGAAACCTGAAAGGTCTTGAAATAACAAATCTATCTAGACGCGACACACACCAACGAGTGCGGAATCCTCGTTAGCGGCTTGACGGATATATCACTCACACGGAACACGGAGACTACCACAACGTTGTACGATCGACGACGAACGAACCTACGCGATGATTCTCTCCGAACAAACACAATATCAGCTGATAAACTCGAGATCGCCTTTTGCTAATTGCTCCCACGAATTCTGCAAAAGTCTGCTAATCATTCGAGTTAATCCCTAATTATAGTGACCCATTTGAGTTTATCATGGGACAAACTGGAATCCAGGCCCAAGGCCCATTCAAATTTGTCCTCATGAAAAATTTGAATTTACCTTCTATATTAAATTCGAATCTATGCTAAATTCGAATTTCACATGACAACTTCTATTCGATTATATGTTTTAACTTATGTTTTAATTAATCTTTGGACTTTATGTTTGAACTTCTTGTAATACATTACATCAACTTCAAACATACAATCAATAACTATCAAACACATATAAACACATATATCAAACACTAGTTAATATTCAATACTTTGTAACATGACTTAGACAAAATGCTAATACAACTTAGACTGCTATCGTCACACAGGGTGTACCAACAGACTCCCCCTTGGCGATAGCTTCTAACTATTTACATTTTGTTTAAGTACTAGATTTATTTAAACTACTGCCAGCATACAGGCCTTGCTCAACACAAACTTTAACTACATTCTGATACTTTCGAGCTTCAAACTCCAAATGTGCATCACTCGAGATTTGATGAGTATGTAGAACTTGAAGGTCATCTTTCGAGAGATTAACTAGGTGCAACGGATCGTATACTCTAAGAATTACTTTTTCTTCAAAGTGTTCCATCACCGCCTCACCTGTTTCACTTTCCACATACCACCAATTTAGATTATTCAAAACATTTTGTGGCATTGGCTTGAGAGGGACTTTCTTCAAACATCTAACTGGTTTATAATGAATTTTCATCCAAGGTCTACCAGTCAGAGGATCAATTCTGGTATTGTCCATTACTCGTTTTCCAACACTCGGATTGAGCCTTTCAAACTTTCACGACCTCCCTTCCTTTCTGATGATCTTAGCTATGATTTCAGCGTAAGGTCGTCGCCGATATTTATAAGCTCCTTCCATGCCAACGCCTTTATCTCAACCTCTGGCAAGGAGTTGAAATCTTTCAGTCTTCTTCTGAGATACTGGAGGCCATCCTTTCGTTTGATAATGAATAGCTGCAGTTCTCGATCAAAGAACCAGCTTAGAATATTTCCTGACAGCTCTCTAGTACCAGGCACGCGCATCTTTTTCTTCAACTCTAACTCCTTATTTTCTGCCCTGAACCACAACTTTCTCTTTTCTTCATTTGTAAGCTCTCTGGCAGGCTCTTCAGATGATGATTCAGCATTTTAAACAGCTTTGACCGCTTCTATGTCAATCATATTATTTCCTTCCGACACATATGTATTTGTGAACAGATTTTGTTGAACGATGATCTCATTCGCCACATCTTCTTCATCAACATAGACCTCATCATCAGATTTCCAGTCTGTTATGTCTTCATGGACGAACTCCCCTTCTTCCAGTTCTTCAACTTCATCCTCAAAATCAAAATCTAAAGCCTCTTCCTCAATATTCATTAACGCTTCAATCATTTCATTCATGTCACTCTCAGTGACCTTTGAGGAAATGGCTGCTCTTCCTTCAACACTACTTTGACTAGGCTCCCCCTGAACTTCAGCATAAAGAGCAGCAGGAAAATCTACTGGCTCATTTTCTTATGGTGCATTGCGATCATCGCCATCGTCATCACCTTCTCTTTGCTGCTCCTCCGGATCCCTACAGCTCGTCTCCCCCTGAGCCTTTAGATTTTTCAGTAATTGCTCAATAAGGGAGCGCATTGATCGAATCTCAGCAGCTTGATCTGCAACAAAGGTTTTAAGCTCAAGATTTTCTTCTTCCATCTTTCCAACAGATTTCTTCAATTCAGCATTCTCCTTGTCAACAGTTTCATTATGAGCCTGTATTTCACCGATTGCTTTTGTTAACTGAAAGATTTGGACTTGCTGGAAGTCAACCTTGCTCCTCAGCTCAGAAAACCTTTGATTGTCCATGAAGGTTGATGATGTGGATGGTATGGATTGGATGGGAGTGGGGATGACTGGTGTAGGAAGGGATGTTTACACAGGTGGTGGTGGTGGAATGGGTTCTGATGGTTGGGCGGTAGGTATTTCTGGCTCAGGAGCAGAGGCTGATGAAGCTCCCTGCATGAAGCAATGTCTCTTTGCTCTCTGCCTCGGTATCAAAGGAGTAATTTCCTCATCCTCAAAATCTGAGTCATCTGACTCTCTTGAAGCTCTTCTCCTTCTAACTCCTTCCTGAACCACCACTAATCTTGATCCATATGTCCCTATGTGAATGGACGGATCTGCGGTCACAGTGTCTGGGCCCACAACTTCTATTTCTTCACCTTCTTCTGACTCATAATCAGAAGTTGACTCAGTTTCGCCTGCTGACTCATACATAGACGTACTTTTATGATCAAGGCATACACACAATGATTATAACTTTTTGGTATTTGCAAACTTTCTTTAAAAGACAAACATCGGACACAGGTCTGTATTTACATACAACAAAGAGTCTTAGTTTGTCTAAAGGTTTATTTTTAAAGCTAGCAAGACAGCGGTGACAGGTCTGTACCGACGTACAACAAAGCGACTTATCTTGCTAACTCGAATCAAAACAGAGGCAACAGGTCTGTACTTACGTACAACAGAGTTACTTGTTTTGACTCTCAACCCAGTATGATTTTTCTATTTTTCTATTTTAAGATGTATCTGATGTTGCTATACATCCCCAGAAACTTTTCATACCTCATTTAGTTACAAAGTCTGTATGTCTCTAACACAAAAATTAAGACCAATTGGTCATACATATAAGTTAGTGACACGTCTGACTTTTTCTTGAATATTTTATTAGCCTTGAGACTCCCAATATATATTATGCCTACCAACACATCATACTAGATAATGTATTACACTTAGAATTTTTAGGTGCATTATATGTGAAAGCTAAACACTTAGAGCTTGTAAAGACTGTGCTAATTTTCGTCACTTTGAACCTATGCATCTAAGACTTTAACTCTTTTTCTGATATTCTCTTTTTTTGAACTTTTTATGGTTTTCTCTCTTTTTTTTCTTTTGGTTTTCAGAAGTAAAAGTAAGAAAATAAAATAACCTACTAACTTTCTATAAAAGGAAACTATGTTAAGTTACTAAACTTACTATAAAAAGAAAGAAATACTACTGCTATAAAAAGAAATAAAACTCAACTAAGGTCAACTTACTCTGGATTACGCATTCCATTTAGTTGAATCAAATACTCAAAACGTGACTTATCAAAAGCTTTGGTAAATAAATCTGCATTATTATCATCCGCTGCCACTTTTACCAGCTTGATTAAGTTCTTTTCAGCACAATCACGTATAGAATGATGTCTTATGTCTATGTGCTTGGTTTTATTATGTTTAACTGGATTATTAGTTATGGCAATTGTTGACTGGCTATCTATCCTAATAGGAGTATGAGTATAAGTCAAACCGTAATCCCGCAATTGTTGTTGTATCCATAGAACCTGTGAACAGCAACTACTAGCAGCAACGTATTCGGCCTCGCACGTTGACACGACTACCGAAGTCTGTTTCTTGCATTGCCAGGAAACAAGTCTCCCTCCTAGGAACTGACAACCTCCTATTGTTGACTTGCGTGTTAAGCTGCATCCACCGTAGTCTGAATCCGTGAACGCTTCCAATTCCAGATCGCCCTCCGCGTGATACCAAAGTCCCAGCTTCGGTTTCGACTTGAGGTATTGTAGAATCCGCTTCACAGCTTTCATGTGCATCTCTTTCGGATTAGCTTGAAACCTAGCACAAATACAAACAGCAAACATAATATCAGGTCTTGAAGAGTTAAATACATAAGTGACCCAGTCATGGCCCGATATAATGTCGGATCCACATCGGTATCACTTTCAGTACCCGGTCCGAGATTATGATTCACTTGAATCGGCGTGCTGAAATGAGCTGTCAGTTTAGTCCCTTCCATCCCAAAGCGCTCTAATATGTCGTAGACATACTTTGTCTGATGGATAAACATTCCCTCCTTCTTTTGGTCAACTTGCAAACCCAGAAAGAAATTCAACTCACCCATTGCACTCATCTCGAATTTTGACTTCATCACCTTTTCAAAATCCTTGCACAGTTGCTCGTCCGATGATCCAAAGATGATATCATCGACGTACACTTGTACCAAGATGAAGTGTTCTCCTTTGCGCTTCACGAATATCGTACTGTCTATCCTTCCTCTTTCAAACCCATTTTCTAACAGATGGTTGGACAGAGTCTCGTACCACGCCCTTGGTGCTTGATGCAATCCATACAGAGCCTTATCTAATCGATATATTTTGTCTGGATATTTTGGATCTGTAAACCCGAGCGGCTGTTCCACATACACCAGTTCCTTCACATTCCCATAAAGGAAAGCACTCTTAACGTCTAGCTGATAAACCTTAAAGCCCTTGAAGGAAGCAAAAGCCAGAAACAAATGAATTGCTTCCAACCTTGCTACTGGCGCGAACACCTCATTGTAATCGATTCCTTCCTCTTGGTTGAAACCCTTTACAACTAACCTTGCTTTGTTGCAAGTGACTATACCCCGATCGTCTCTTTTGCACTTAAAAACCCATTTGGTTCCTATTGCTATTTCCCCTCGAGGTAATGGAACTAACTCCCACACTTCTAGTTTCAAAAATTGTGATAGTTCTTCCTGCATCACTTCAACCCAGGAGTTATCTTTTAGTGCCATTTGCACGTTTTTTCGACTTTACTTGCGAGATGAAACAAGAATAGAGGCAGGTATGAAAGGCCTCAGAGTCATTTATCATTGACAACAACACAGTGTTGTTATTTAAACTACTCCTAGTCCTGACACCCGCATTAGGATTTCCTATGATGCTTTCTATAGGATGGTTCTTGTTGATCCTAGAAGTCTCTATCTCGTCAACTCTCAGATTATCTCCTAAATTTGATCCTATTTCACCTAACGGGGGAACGACCTCAGACTCCACATTTTCTTCCTCGTGGACAGTTTCCTCAGAGTTGGAATTTGTCGTCTGATTTTCGTTTGTAGGTGCTTCAGAATCAGTAACTTCTGGAGATCGATCTTCAGTTGAAGTAGGCTCAGAAGTTGATTGAAAAGTGATCCTCGGAAAGCTATGACCCTCGTCATTCAGATTCAAAGACGCCATGTCCTTTTCGATAGTACCTGCATTTTCATCCAAAGGAATGTTAAATGACTCAAACAGTTTGTCATAGTCAAATATCCATTCCGGACCTGTTTGGGGTTCATGTGTATAAATTGTGATTTTAATGTTATACACAATCTCTACTGTACCATTAGATTTGTTAAAAACCCGTTTGTTTGGTGAGTTCGGCACATAACCTAGGAAGTATCCTTCGTCAGCCTTTTCACCAGACTTAGGTTGATGTTTTGTTCTCAATAAAGTACATGGTACCCCAAAAGGTTCGAAGCCTAAATTAGGTGGCCGTTTATTCAAAACTTCATAACAGGTTTTGTTCAAAGATTTGACAGTAAGGACCCGGTTTAAAATATGGCATGCGGTATTCACTGCCTCCCCTCAAAACATGGTAGGAAGCTTTGAATCCAATAACATGGTCCTTGCTGCCTTAATCAATTAACTGTTTTTCCGTTCGGCCACCCCATTTTGTTGTGGCTCATAAGGTGCACTAAGTTGATGCACCATGCCTTTTGATAGGAAATATACACCAATTACAGTGTTTTTAAACTCTTCTCCGTTATCACTACGAAGTCGTTTAACCCTTGTTCCATATGAATTCTCCACTTGGTCTAAGAACCCGATGAGCTTGGAAGCCGTCTCGTCCTTTGTACCTAGAAAGAAAACCCAAGAAAAACGTGAGTAATCGTCAGTAATAACTAAACAGTACCAACTATTACCTATACTCCTTTTGTTGATTGGTCCGAAGAGGTCCATATGCAACAAATCGAATGTGGCAGCGATGGAATTCTGAGTCTTGGACTTTTGAGCTTTCTTGTGTTGTTTTGCTTTCTTGCACGACAGACACTTGTCCTGGAACTGAAAACTCTTCACGGGAACACCTTGCACCAATCCATTTTTCGTAATGTAGTTCATCTTTTTCAGGTGCAAGTGTGCCATGCGTCTGTGCCATAAAACCGACTCAGTCTCTGAAGCTTTAGATAATAAACAGATTGCTCCCATCAAAGATTCAGGCTTGTTCATGTCGAGCATGTACAAGTCATTCTTCCTTGGAGCCCTCATCAGTATCCACTCTTCAGGTATCTTGAACCCCGGTTTTAGCACCAACGCCTCAGTATCAGTGAACAGCACTGAATTCTTTTTATCACAGATTTGATATACACTAATGAGATTATGAACCAGTTTATCAATGTGATAAACTTGATCCAATTTGATCGTTCCATTAGTGACCACCCTAGTACCAGTGATGTTTCCTCCTTTATTTCCAGCGAATGATACAAAGCCCCGATTCCCTCCCTTGAAGTCTGTAAGTAGACTTCTTTCCCCTGTCATGTGCCTGGAGCACCCACTGTCGACGAACCATTTGTTGTTTAGACCTGTGGTTATCTCCTGCACATGAAAGAAAATAGGTTAGTTATCACGGGGAACCCAAGCCATAACTGACTTAGTAATACCATTCTCGTCCACATACTTGAACTCTTACAAATACCCATCTCTCCTTTCAGGTGACTTGGGTCTTTGAACTGGAGTTTGTTGTGGTGCCGAGTGATTTAAGTTCACTCTTTGCCTTTGTGTAGGCATTTGCTTTGGAGCTCTTGAATAATTACGATATAATTCATTTCAGACGGATATCCCTGAGCTCTATCCGGTGTTTGATGTCTAACAGGAGTGTGTGACCTAACCGGAGTGTAAGCTCTGCTAGGTGTTGTACTCCTATATTGTTGTTGCGGTCCAGACCTAGATTGATTAACGACTCGATTTGGTGAATTAGTCCTAATCACTTCTTTCGGTCCAACTTTCACCGGTGTTTGTTCACAGCAGATTTTGGTGTAGCTTGCACAATTTTCTCAGTATTCTGAGAACTACTAGTGCTTGCAACACTTGTAGAAGGCTTAACTTGTTCTGGCTACCCTGTCTTAGGTGTATTGTCTACTTTCCTATGCGGACACCTAGAAGCAATGTGCCCCCTTTCGTGACATCTAAAGCAAGACATTTTATCAATTGACTTTTTGTGTGTGCCTTTTGACTTAGGTGTCTCACTAGTGTCTGGATCTTTTGCTTCATCTATAGCGACTGGTTCATCATCCTGATCATTAAAGTCAATTTTGTGTTTTCCTACAGGTTTATCACTAGAGGATGGCACAAATTTAACTTTCTTAATCTTGATATTAGTATCAGTCGCCGTAGTTGCATTTTCTTTTACAGGTTCAGACACTGGTTCTAGTATTTCCTCTAAGTCTACTGATTTCTCAGTTTTCTCCTGAGGTTGAGGTACATAGTTGTCATTGAAAGGTGGAGGACTCTCATGATAACCTAGACCTACAGGCTAATTAGATTGACGCTGTGCATCTAAAATTTTCCCTAGGTTAAGAGATGAGTTCCTAAACTTTTCAAGTTTACTATTTGCCTCAGCTACCTTTACCTTAGACTCAGCTAGCTCTATGTCTTTGGTTTTCAACTCCTTGGTTAATGCCTCAACATGTTCATACATGAGTTCTAACCTAACACACTGTTCGTTAGTTTGTCCTTTAGAACTATAACATCCTGTGCATCAGCCTTAAGCTTATCCCTAAGATCTTGCTTTATATCTATTAGGCTAGCATTATCTGATTTTAACGTTTCATTTTGAGCAGATATGGTTTGATGTGATTCTAGTACTAAATTTAACCTATCGTTAGATGCAGCACATAAAACACACAACTCATGAAAAAGAGAAAAGTTCAGACTTACCTTGGGATGATCTGATTCTACGTTGGCCATCTGAGCGGCAAACTCCAGAATTGTCTGATCATCTGACTTTTCTACCCACATCGGACTGCTTTCATTCTTACTACTGTCCCATGTGATTTCCTCTGCCCCTTCACCTCCAGTCTCAGTCACTTCAGCCATAAAGGCTCTAGCGTTCGATTCTGGATGTGTACTCCAGTCATAAGTGTCGTCTAGCTGTCTGTCTGATGTGACATTAGATAACAACCCAGCTATATTCGCCTGACCGGTTGAAGTACAAGGAAGATATCGCCCTTGCGATTGAGTCTGATACGGTCCCTGTTGATTCTGTTACTGTCCCTGGTGATTTTCTACCTTCGGTCTCTGGCACTCTCTAGCGAAGTGTCCTAACCTTTGACAGTTGTAACATGTAACCTTGGACTTATCGAATCCAATCCTATTGTTACTCATGTTAAGATTTCTTCCAGTCCTTTTGATGAACCTCTTAACTCTAGTTGCCATTGTAGATCCATCTATTCAAGATCATCAGGGTCTACCTGATCGTAATCCTCATCCCAAAGAGCAGGATCATTGATTTTGCCCTGAACGCAATTGCCCTAAGCGGCCACGAAAGAAGCCAACAGATTCAGATGGTCTTCAGCCGATTTTGCGCTCATAGGCATCTTAGAGTATCCCTGAGATGTAGATGCCGGAGTAGCCTGATGCTGCTGTTCTTCTGGTCTAGTAAACCCTAAGAAAGCCTTACTTTGCGAGTCTTCTGGCTCAGCCGGTGACAATGTTTCTCCCAAGAAGAAGGCTGTAGCTGTCTTCATTTCAGCTGCCACTGAAGGTTTGGATTTTCCGAAATACATTGCTGGATCTTGAACTTGATCATAATCCATTGCTTGCTTCAGTAAATCAAAATTATACGCCCTCAGCGTTCCCACAACATTCTCTAGAGTCAGAGTATAGTATTTGTCCTCATCATGCTAAATTAAGGCCACATACATCGCCTATTTGGTAAAGCATCCAGAAGCTTATTATTCTTCTCAGTGTCACTATACTCAATGTCATGACTGTCTAACTCAGTGAGCAGATGATAGAAATGCGTGATAGTGTCATCCATATTTTCATCCTTCAATGCTTTGAAGATTGCAAACTGCTGCTTGAGCATTTCCATCAGATTCCTTCTAACCCTCGGGTTACCCTCACACCGTTTTTCCAATGCCTCCCACATGCAGCTCTTTTGCTGTCTTCTGATTACGGAAGGTGTGTAGTATGTCCTGAGGTAACGCAATTCTAATGATAGCGTATGCACGGTTCTCTGCTTCAAACAGCTTTTTATCGTCATCCTTCATTTTAGATTAAGGAACAACCTTTTGTCGTCCTTCTACCTCAGCTGTAGGTGGAATGTATCCCTCGTCGATACAAATCCACATGCGCATATCATTAAAATCGCGCGAAGTCGGCAAACTGATCCTTCCACCAGTAATAATCTTCAAGTTTCATCAACTTTGGCGGAGTATTTGCTTTTCCGACCTCATGATCCATCTCCAAAAACCGTTGTAGACTTGTCATTGTTTCAAAGATAATTGTATTTAAACTTAATTAATTTAATTCGAAATTAATTTAAATCAATTCTTTCGAATTTAGGGAAATTCAAATTTAACTAAATTTAAGCCTATTTGGGATTAAATTCGAGTTAAGTTGTTAAATCCAATTAAAATCAAAATTAATGACAAAATCGAAGGTCTCTAAAGTCGAAAGTCCACTTAAATTCGAAACCTACTCAAATTCGAAACCCAATTAAACTCGAATGTCCCCTTTCGACTTTATTGCAAAGTCGAAATCCAAAGTAAAGTCGAAATGGCCAAATTTGAAACCACTTTTAGGAAATTCGAAAGGAGCGTATTTTGGTCAAACTCGAAAAGGAGCAAAACCTTAATTTCTCCTTCACAAAGTCAAGCGCCGCAAATTCGAGAAACGGCTAATACCTCGAGTTTTTCACGTTTTTCAGATTAAGTCAATATTTTTACAAGTAAAAATATTGATTTTGATCAAAAACGTGAACTACAACAAAGTGTTTCCCGGAATCCAATTTGATAAGCTCGTAAAACTGAATAATACGTGAGATTAACCGTCCAAAAGCGTCAAGAAACCTAGGATGTATCTTTATGAACACGAAGAACACTAAGAACACCCCGTAGGCTCTGATACCACTTGAAAGGTCTTGAACTAACAGATCTATCTAGACGCGACACACACCAACGAGTGCGGAATCCTCGTTAGCGGCTAGACGGATATATCACTCACACGGAACACGGAGACTACCACAACGTTGTACGATCGACGACGAACGAACCTACGCGATGAACCTCTCCGAACAAACACAATATCAGCTGATAAACTCGAGATCGCCTTTTGCTAATTGCTCACACGAATTCTGCAAAAGTCTTATAATCATTCGAGTTAATCCCTAATTATAGTGACCCATTCGAGTTTGTCATGGGACAAACTCGAATCCAGGCCCAAGGCTCATTCGAATTTGTCCTCATGAAAAATTCAAATTTACCTTCTATATTAAATTCGATTCTATGCTAAATTCGAATTTCACATGACAACTTCTATTCGATTATATGTTTTAACTTATGTTTGAATTAATCTTTGGACTTTATGTTTGAACTTCTTATAATACATTACATCAACTTCAAACATACAATCAATAACTATCAAACACATATAAACACATATATCACACATAGTTAATATTCAATACTTTGTAACATGACATAGACAAAATGCTAATACAACTTAGACTGCTATCGTCACACAGGGTGTACCAACAAAACCTGCTTTCTCACAAGAACCATTGCAGACCTGAACTGGTTATGGCACAAAAGGGTGTCATACCTGAACTTTAAAAATATCAACAAACTCTGAAGAAAGATTTGGTAACAGGTTTTCCTTCTACGACCTTTGTTAAGGATAAACTCTACACAGCTTGTGAGAAAGGAAAGCAGAGAAAATCATCTTTTAAATCCAAGCATAATTTTTCTATTGATACTCCTCTCTTCTTAATCCACATGAACTTGATTGGACCAGTCAGTGTCCCAAGTCTAGGAGGAAGAAGATACACTCTAGTAATGTTTAATGAGTTCTCCAGGTTTACATGGGTGATCCTTGTAAAGAACAAAGGAGAGGCTGCTAGAGAAATTATTAGATTTATCAAAAAGATGGAAATGCTGAATTCTGCTCAAGTGAAGCAGCTTAGAGGTGATCATGGTACTGAATTCAGAAACAGTACTCTTGAGGACTTCTGTGAGGAAAAAGGGATCACATAGAACTTTTCAGCTGTAAGAACTTCACAACAAAATGGAGTTGCTGAAAGGAGAAACAGAACCCTCATTGAAGCTGCTAGAACCATGCTGTGTGCATCTGGTTTGCCTTCATCATTCTGGTCTGAAGCTATTAACACTGCCTGCTTCACCCAAAACAGATATTTAGTGGTGAAAAGGTTCAATAAGACTCCCTATGAGCTGCTCAAAGGGAGGAGGCCAAATATTCGCTACTTCCATGTGTTTGGATGTCCCTGCTTCATTCTGAATCAAAGGGACCAACTGGCAAAGTTTGAACCCAAAGCTAATGAAGGTGTGTTTGTTGGATATTCTGCTATCCCCAAAGCCTACAGAGTGTACAACAACAAGAGAAAGGTGATAGATGAATCTATCAATGTCACCTTTGATGAGTCCAGGAGTGCCTCCACCAAAGCTGTTCCTGAATCAGTTTCAGGAGTATTCAACTTTGATTATCTCATGCACACAAACAGTGAAGAGGACTCACCACTACACCCAGAGTGGAACCTTCTAACCATGATATGCATGATGATGATTATGTTGATACACCTTGTGTGAATAAGTGTACTGACTTAATTACAACTTCATGTCCTGAACCAATCAATGCTGATTTTCCTGGATCCTTTGCTGATGTGTTCAACAATGGAGAGTCATGCTCAACAAGTGAACAGACTCAAGATATCAGTATGTCTGAAAATCTTGAGAGCTGTTCAACAGGACTTGTTGAAGAAGCAAACAACTCAAGAGAATCCTCATTGAGAAATGATCCTAAGTGGATCAGGTGTTACCCCAATGATCAGATACTTGGTGACATCAACAAAGGGTTACAAACAAGATGGGACAACCTAGGGAACTTTTGTGTGTTCTCTAGCTTTGTGTCCCTAATGGAGCCAAAGAAAGTGGAAGAAGCATTCAAAGATGGAAATTGGATCACTGCCATGCAAGAGGAACTCAATCAGTTTGAGAGAAACAAGGTATGGAAGCTGGTCCCTGCTCTTAAAGGTAAAACTATAATTGACACCAAATGGGTTTACATGAACAAGATGGATGAGCAAGGTCATGTCATTAGAAATAAGGCAAGACTAGTTGCTCAGGGCTACAGATAGGAGGAAGGCATTGACTACGATGAAACATTTGCTCCTATGGCTAGGCTAGAGGCAATTCGTTTGTTTCTAGCCTACGCTGCTCATAAGAGCATGAAGGTATTTCAAATGGATGTGAAGAGTGCATTCTTGAATGGAAAGCTGCAAGAGGAAATTTAGGTCAAGCAGCCTCCAGGCTTTGAAAATGAACATCATCCAGGTTTTGTCTATAAGTTGGACAAAGCCCTCTATGGTCTAAAACATGCCCCTAGAGCTTGGTATGACACTCTTACTGATTTCCTTATGAGCAATGGGTATTCTAGAAGTAAAGTGGATACCACACTGTTCATAAAGAAGGTGAAGTCTGATATTATGCTTGTTCAAATATATGTGGATGACATAATAATTGGTTCCACTAATGAGCAATTATGCAAGAATTTTTCATTACTCATGAAATCAAAATATGAAATGAGTATGATGGGAGAATTTACTTTCTTTTTGGGATTACAGGTTAAACAAACCTCAAATGGAATTTTCATAAATCAAAGAAAGTATACTTCAGATCTATTGAAAAAGTTTAAATTTGATCAAAGTTTTCCTATTAAAACCACAATGGCAACCAATGTAAGATTGGATGCAGATGCCAGTGGCAAAGCTGTTTCAGTAACAGCTTACAGAGGCATGATTGGGAGCTTGATGTAGTTAACTGCTAGTAGACCTGATATTATGTTTGCTACTTGTTTATGTACTAGGTTCCAAGCTGATCCAAAGGAATCACATCTAGCTGCTGTTAAAAGAATCTTCAGATACCTTAAGGGTACACCAGGTTTGGGTCTTTGGTATCCCAAAGACTCAAGCCTTGAACTAACAGGTTATTCAGATTCTGATTTTGCAGGCTGCATGCTAGACAGGAAAAGCACAACAGGTGGATGTCAAGTCCTTGGTGGTAAGTTTATAAGTTGGTGTAGCAAGAAGCAGAATTCAGTTTCTACTTCTACTGCTGAAGCTGAGTACATTGCTGCTAGAAGCTGCTATGGGCAGATTCTGTGGATGCAGCATCAGCTTGAAGACTATGGACTTGTATATAGGAAAACTCCTATTCTATGTGACAATACAAGTGCCATAGCTATCTCCAACAATCCAGTGTTTCACTCCAGAACAAAGCATATAGAGGTCAGACATCACTTCATCAGGGATAACATCCAGAAAGGTAATGTGGAGGTAAGTTTTATTTCCCCAGATGAACAGCTTGCAGACATTTTCACCAAACATCTCGATGAAAACAGATTTAATTATCTGGTAAGCAAGCTGGGCATGTTAAACAAAAGTGACAAAGTGTCCAAAATGTTCTAAGACATTATATGTCTCACACTGCTCAAGTTTCGCAGAACAGCATAGACAGAACAGGCTATGCATGTTCTATACTTAGTCGTTTTCTGCAAAACTTGAACAGCATGAGCATAAAACAGGTTTGACAATAACAGCTTATATGTCAAGCCTGATATGATGATCAAACCTCCACCCTGCTCACTCTTTTAATCTGTCATACAAGACATTGTCTTACAACCTGATCACCTATTGAACACAACCTGTTGTTACATAGCTGAACAGGTTGAAGGAACAGCCTGAAGAATGAACAGCTTGTTATGACCCTGCTCATCACAGGTTTGACCATCAGCTTACACCATCAGTTTTAATTACCTTTCTTCACAATTAAGTTATTTAATTTTTTATTTAACTTAATTACTTCGGATAATGTATATTTACGTGTGATAGTGAATAAAAAGGGCTCAAGTGGTCTGACAAACGGTCTGACATGGACAACCATTCCGTTTTCTGTTAACGACCATTTCAAATCAACCGCCCAAATGTTTCTCTCTCATACCCACTCGCATTCAAATCCTATAAATACCACCTACTGTTTCATCTTCGTCTTCCTCACTACTTGCATAACCTCCTAAGAACCCTAAAATCTTCGACTAAGTTTCCTGTGCTTCTACTACTCTCACTACTTAGCAAATGGCTCACCGTAACAACCCCTTTCTACTAGTGTTTGTTGGTGCTGATGTTCAAAAACATCCATCAGTCACTACAATGCTAACCCTGAAACCTACCAACTACCTTGCTAACCTAACCATCCCCAAAAACTATGTGGGAAAAGGCTACGATGAAATGGTGAAGTTTCTGAAAGTTCATCCATTGAACTATGCCATGACTGCCTCTCCTGGTGTCCTGTACCAGGAGATGATATATGAGTTCTGGTACACCTGTGCCTACGACCCAGATACCAAAGTCATCAAGGGCACCATACTCAATGGGACTCAGACCATTGCGATCAACATTCGTCTGACCAGGGAAGTTCTTCGTCTCCCTGTGTATGAAACATATGATCACGCTCAGGCCGAAGATGAACAGATGAAGAATCTGCTGCACTTCTGTGGTGTAGCAAAACCAAAGGTCGGAGCAAAGCTATTCAGGAAGGATTTGTGTCCTACCTACAGCTTTCTGTTTGCCTCAGTGGTCATGTGCTTCAGCAGTAAGGTTGGTTCCTTTGACCAACTAAGCCGTGATGAGATTCCTATAGTCATACAACTTGTGGATGGGACTACAATCAACATGGCCAGATGGATTTTCATGAATTTGAGGAATCTGGTGCAGCAGGAGACACGTCCACCTGCTGTTCGTTATCCCAGATTTCTGAGCCTCATTTTCAAGTATGTTTGTGGTGACCATTTGTACAACTCTCAGCCTTTACTTCATACTGATGTTTTTTCCTGTTATAGGAAATAGAGTTTTCTACACTCCGATTTTCCCAAATGAGCCTCCTCTCTCTACTCCAATGAGGAGGCTGCTAGGATTGGTTGAAGGACCCTCTGTTGTGAGAGTGGATCCAGAAGCTGCTCCTGTTGGAAAATCCAAATCCAGGGTCAAGTTTATTAAAAGGACCCTGGAAACGACTGAAGTTGGGCCTGTCCACAAGAAGGCCAAAACAGCTAACTCTAAGTCTGCACCCTCAGCCTCTGTGGCTAAGGGGGAGCAGGCTTCTCACCCTGGTTCATTTGTTGAACCTGAAGCCTCTGTGGCTGGTGCCTCTGTGGCACCTGAGACTATGGAACAAGCCAACCCACCTGTTTCTGACCCAGTCTCCAAACCTGTCCAATCTGAACCACTCGGCTCTCCACAATCACCCACCTCGTCTCTCAGATCATACCAAGGAAAATCCATCGCCAAAACGAAACCAACCACCAAAACAGCCCAACACAGCCCCTCTGTTCCCTCTCAACAGGGTTCAGTTGAAAAAGAAGCAACCCCTGCTGCCTTTCCTATTTTGGGAGAAGGATCAGCACAATTGGAGCATGCTTCACTCCATCCTGTGTCAACCCCAAGTCGGCCTAGACCCTCTGGTTCCTCTCAATTAGAGCCAGTTGTACTTCATGAGACTGCCACATCAACTGTTCCAGCCTCCCAACATGCTGAGAATATTGAAAGACAAGAGTTCTCTCCACTCCATACTGAGTCCACACAGTCTCCACCTCATACTTCTTTACACCCTGAGTCTGCACGAGGTGCCCACACTGCTGGTGTAGACCAACCGGTAGCTCAGCCTCAACTTTCTGTTCCTCATGATGCAGCTGTTCTACACCAAACAGCTGCTGAAGGACCATCTACCCAAGCCAATGAACCTCACGGCACAGAACACCCCTTTGGTGAGGCTACTCCTTCTATGCAAACTCCATCAGTAGGTTTCACCACTGCTGATGTTGAAATGCACATCCCATCTCCCAATGATGAGGTACCTTTAGACCAAGGTCCTGAAGAGGGAACCACCACTGGCCTTAATGAAGGTGCTGCAACACAAGCAGTATCTGAAAGGCTACCATCATTTACCCCCTCTTCTGATGATGCAGTTACAACCACTGCTGAAGGACCTATCGACCCCTTCAAGCTGGGCAACATTACTTTTGCCCAGGCTATGGAGCATCTTTCCAAAATACCTTCTCCCTCTCCATCACATCCCCATACACCAGCCTCATCCTCCTCCACACCATCTACTCAATCCAACTAGTCTATACATACACCTCCATCCCCTAAACATTTGCCTTTGAAGGATCAGCTTTCCTTACTGACCAACAAAGTTGGCTCTTTAGAAACTTCCATGTCTTCTCTACCCTCTCTCATTTCAGACTCTGTGTCTGAACAGCTTAAAGGATTCTTTGATGTGTTCAAGAATTCCTTTCCATCCACTCCTCATACTGACACCTCCTCACAGCTGCTTGCATTCACTGCACAGCTGCAAAATGTCTCTACTTCCCTCTCCTCCATTCTTTCACACCAACAGGACTCTATGTCCTTTATGATAGTTATATCCCAACAATTGTCCAATCTCCTCATTACTTGCAATACTACACTTCCTACCATCTTGGCCAGCCTAAACACTCTCATAGTCTCTCTATCAAATTCTGTGTCAGCAAACCTTGCTGATGTGCAGGACTCTCTTGAGTTACACCTTGCACAGCTTCAAAGTTTGCTATTCACAGCTTCTGATAGAGAAAATATTCTTAAGCTGACCTCTCTTGCTGATTCCCAATCCTCTTTTATCCAAACCTGTCTTTCCCAACTTGTAGAGGTGAAGGACAACCTGGTTTTCTTAGTGCATAGCCTGGTTTGTCCCAAACCTGCTGCAAAGCTTGCTGAATTTGTTTCTTCAGGCAGACCAGTTGTTGAAGGTGCTGGTCCATCTCCTTCAAGGGGGAGAAGTTGTCTGCCTCTAAGACCAAGTCTAAGGGGGAGAAAACTTCTTCTCCTAAGGAGAAATCAGCATCTACTGGTCAAACAGCAGGTGCATCCGGAACAGGTACTGGTCCAGCTGAGGGTGCCTCTCATCAGCCTGAACCTGCTCAGCCTACTCATGTTGAATCTCCAAACCCTGCACAGTCTAAGGGGGAGGAATTCCTTCCTGAGGACATGCCAAGCAGCAGAAGGAGGCATCTCATTCTAGAGGAAGAAGAAGAAGAAGATGAAAACATTCCTGAAGCTATTACTACTACAACAGCTAAAGGAAAAGAAAAAGTAGTGGTTGATCCAGACCACCAGAGAGCAGCAGAGCTAAAATTTGACAAAGCCAGGGCTAAAGAAATGGGTGTTCCAATTGAAAAATACTTTGAGCTCAGAGATGAACAGCTCAAAGCCCTGGAAATAATGAGAAAAGAAGAAACCTCTGCCAAAGCTGCCATATCTCTTGCATTCAAAGAGGCAAGCAAAACCAAAATGCCTTCTTTGGATGTACAGAGAAAACTGCTGGAAGCTACTAAAGAATCAGCTGGTGAGAAGGAAAGTGTACAGGAAAAGGGTGCTCTGGTCTCTGCGACCAAACCAAAGCAAACATCCTCTGCAAGGGCCCAGTTCCATTTTGACAACTTGGCAAGGAAGAAGTTCCATGATGTTGCTGATAGAAGACTAGCCATGGAAGCAATTGTCAAAGCTGTCCCCACATCAAGATAAGGCATACTGTGGAATTTGCAAATAACCAGGATGGTTGCAACAGGCCCAGAACTGGAAAGTTATGACTACACTGATGTTACACAGATGGGGTATAGGGAATCGGTTGAGCTGGCAGTTGCCCTGAGCCAGTCTAAGTCTGAAACGGCTAAGACTATCAGGGAATATGTTAAGAAGCTGATGGAGAGAATGAAAGATCTTGGCCTGATCTCAAAAGAATTAAGTGAGGGTGTCTCTGTGACTTACCCTAAGATAAAGGCCAGGAGGACCAAAAAGGATCCTGAGCTGGAGAAACTCCTCATCTTGATTGAACAAGGTGATTATGTTGTTGAAATGAAAGAAATTGAGTACAGCCTGCGCAGTGGAGTAGAGTTTGAAGAAGGCAAAATAATTGAAGAACCTGAGTTGGGGGCATTTTTTGTAGATCCCCTAACACAGAAAAAGTGCTTTCAGAGAGCATCAGATCTCTACAAGGTGCATTTGAGACAGCTTGCAGCCTTCAGACTAGCAACGTCATTTAGGCAATCAAGCAGGTGGAGAGCAGCCGTCTGGGACCAGCTCAGAGGCTTTTATGAGAGAGGTGAACTTCAAGATCCCAAGTTTATGATCCTCAGAGTTGAAATTCAAGATCTGGAGGAAACAAGGGATGAACTTGAAAAAATGTTTGAAGGACCACCACCATTGGAGTGAAGTCCACCTACCACCTGGGTAGGTGAAGAATGGAAGTTGTCCATCTGTTGGACAGGCTTGCCATTATCTGCTCCCAACATCAACAGCCCAAGTTGTTGAACTATTTTGTACATCTGTTGTACTTTGTTACATCTGTTGTAACTTTTCTTATTTTCATTAGTTGTAATATACATTAGTACATTAGTTGTACTCTTGTAAAAACATATGTTGTTTTCTGTAATCAAAATCAGTATGTATATAAACTGATCTTTTACTTTACCCTGATGTTGTAACTTTATTTCAGCAAATGTACTGTAAACATACATAGTGATTATTGATTAAATCAGCTCAGACTGATTATTGCAAACAGGGGGAGATTGTTAGACACAAAAAGGCCTCAGTCAAACCTGCTCTGCATCTAAGGGGGAGATTTTTAATCAAACCTGTTGATGCACTTGAAGGTATAATTTAAGGCCTGTTTATGCCTTATTAAAACCTGAAAAGTGATTTGCAATATCAGCCCAAAGCTGTTTACCATGTTGCATTCGTTGCAACAACAGGAAGTTTGTGCAAGCTGTTCTGTCTGCTGAATAGGCTGGACATAAAATGTCTACGCTGCTCTATTCTGTTGAGCAGCTTGGACAGTTTACAAGTGTTTAGTTCTTTGTGAACAGAACCTGTTCTTTGTGAACAGGTTAAACACTTTATTGGAATATGTTTCCAAGTCCTCATGTATTGTTTTTTACTACAAGATCAGTTTACAAGTCGAAGACAAAGTGGAAAACAGAACTGCACAGCCTGCCCACGCTGTTCTGTTACATGAAGACAAACGGATAAAAAGGGTGACAGACCTTTTCTTATATCAAAATGGCATTATCAAAAGAAAAAAGATGCAAAGTTGACATTCCTTTTTCGGTTAAAGCATTATGCAACAGAGACAAAAAGGAAAAGACAAAGATTCTGCCATGTGAAGACAAAGCTACTTTATCAGAATGTGCAAAAAGGTGTTTTGTCTTTTTGGAAAGACTTTCCACCATCTCATGTGTCCAATGAAGAAGCTTCACTGAGATTCTCCTTTTGAGTATAAAAGGAAGCTTCTAAGGATTATGAGATATCAAGAGTGTGAAATCAGAACGTGCATTGAAGTGTGTTATTCCATGCATGCAAGTCTGCTTATATAAAACAGTAGAGTGTGTCTAAGCTGTTTATGCTTAAGCTGTCGATCTGAGTCTTGTAAAAACAATGAGTGCATATAAGTGAGTGTAGCCATTGTATCTAGTCTGAGTGTGTCTTAGATTAGCTGAACAACTATTATATCTGTCATCTCAGCTTGAACCTTTCTGCATTCAATCTTGTTTGTAATTAACACTTATTAATAATATACACAAACATTGAGAAAAGATTGTTAAGTTTTTAAATAGTTGTATTCACCCCCCCCCCCCCCTCTACAGCTTAGAACTATACACTTAGAAAACCTTTTGGGACCTACACAGGTTTAGTGTCCAAAGCTGTAGTTTGAACTTGTTTTTCCTTCTTTTGTTTGTGTGAACCAGCTGTGCACTTAGCAAGCTGATTTGATGGAGAACACATTCCATCATCAGTCTTTGGAATTTTTTCACACAAGTTGTCAGTGTTTTGAGGCATGACAAACCTATTTCTTGAGACTAGCTTTCCATTTACTCTCTGAATGAATGTACTTGGAAGTTCACCTAGAGTGGATAAGTCTTTTTCCAGATTATTTATCTCAACAATAGAAACTACTGTATCAAGATCCCCTCCAAGATAGGCTTGAAATTGAGCAGGAATCTGTTGACTGATACAACGATTGACTTTCTGTGCAGATTGGCACCAATAGTCAACAATCTTTTGAAGCTTGGCATGCTTTGTGACTGTCTCTCTCTTTTCTTCTAATAAAATGGTATTGATGTGTTTTACTTCATCAAGTTTAGTTTCCAACTTATGGAAGCTGTCCAGTTTATTAGTTTTTGTTTCAAGATCAGTTTTTAACTTAGAGATTTTAGACAACAAAGCATCATGCTTCTCAATAGCAACTTTTAAGTTAACAAGTAAATATTCAAACATTTTAACTTTTTCATCAGAACTGTAATCCATAAAATTTTGTACCTTACACATCATAGTTGGGTTCTAGTTCTCCTAGCTGCTGAGAGCTTCAGCTTCAGCCAGATCCTGTTTGAAATTGCTTGTTAATGAGACATCAGTGTTGGCCATCAGAAAATTGTTATGTTCTTCATCTGATGATGAGTCAGATTCTTCCCAATCATATGTCTCAGCCATGAGTCCCTTCTACTTGTTGGAAGCCACTGGGTCTTCCAACTTTCTCAGCTTAGCCATGGACATTAGGTACTTAACCCTGTAGTCATCATCCTTAGCTTGTCTTGTATGGTTTGAATGTTGAGCCAACAGCTTTAGACACACAGTCAGCAACTATATGACCTGTTTTGCCACATTTAAAGCACTCAGCCTTAGTTTTGTCAAATGCTTTCATTTTTATGGCACATGACTTCAATTGCAGCATCTTTCCACCAAACCTCTTCTTATTTAACTTTCTGACAAGCATGGAAATCATTTGCTCATCATCAAATTCAGTAAGATCTTCACAGTCTTCTTCCACAGAAAATTCTTCCATTTCGTCATCAGCCTGCTGAACAGCTTGTGTGAACACATCACACACCAGACCAGCAAGTTGTCTCACGTTGGGTACTATGGCAGCACCTCTTTCGGACATCTCCAAGGCATTTCTTTTCTGTTGCCTTGATTGTTCATCATTTAGTAAGGATACAGATTTACAAGATCCATACCTTTGATGGTGCTTGAGTTTCTAAGAATAGTAGAAAAATAATTCCATTCTTCAGGCAAAATGTCAAAAACTTGTTTACCAGAATTAAACTGTCCTTGGTGATCCCAACAGCTTTCAGATCATTGATTAGAGAAGTGAATCTGGTATAAGTTTCAGTGAGAGACTCCTTTGGCTTTGCAAAGAAGAGTTCATACTGTCTAGCAAGGTTGTTGATTCTATTATCCAGTGTGATAGTGGGAGCATCATAGACGGTACACAAAGTATCCCACATCTCATTTGCAGTCTTCATTTTCTCAACCTGTATAAACACATCATCAGGAATGGAAATAACCAGGTTGTTCCTGGCCTTTGCGTCAAGAGCAACCAGCCTTTTGTCTTCATCAGACCATTGAGCTTAAGCCTTTCTAAAGGTCCTAATTCAGGGTCAGCTCCCTCAGCAGCAGGAGTGATAGTAACAGAAGTTGGCACATAGGGACCTTCCATTAATATCTCTAGTAGTTGTACATCATTCTGCACTTCCAACCAGAGAACTTCTAATGATTGAACTTGGGGGTTTTGCCATTGAACCATTGTCATAGTAAGAGGTTTCCCTAGTATGTTGCTCTAAGCTGTAGGGGGGGGGGGGGGGGGGCGAATACATCTATTTAAAATTCAACACACTTTTCTCAATGTTTGTGATGTTAATTACAAACAATCCTGAATTGCGGAATGGTTCAAGATGAGATGACAGATACAACAGATGTTTAACTAATCTAAGACACACTCAGAATAGATACAATGAATACACTCACTAAGATGAACTCACGGTTTACAAGACAGACAGGCGGACATCTTGAACAAGAACAACTTGGACACACTTTACTATTTTATTCAAGCAGACTTGCATGCATGAAAACACACTTCTTTACACGTTCTGAATATCACACTCTTGGTTATCTCACATTCCTTAGAAGCTTCCTTTTATACTCTCACTGAGAGTCTCAGTGAAGCTTCCTCATTGGACATAGAGATAGTGGGATGTCTTTCCAAAAAGACAAAACAACTTTTCTGCACGTTCTGACAAGCAGAATTGTCTTTACATTGCATAATCTTTGTATTTTCGTTTTTGTCTCTGTTGTAGAAGGCTTTAACTAAAAGAAGAATGTCAACTTTAAACCTTTCATATTTTGTTATGGCCATTTTGATATAAGAAATGGTCTGTCACCCATTTCAAATATCCACTTTGTCTTCATGGAACAGGACGGCGTATGCAGTCTTTGCAGCTTCTATTTTTCCACTTTGTCTTCGACTTTCAAAACTGATCTTGTAGTCCAAAACGATACATGACGACATGGAAACATATTTCAAAAAGTGTTTAGCCTGTTCACAGAGAACAAGTTTTGTTCACAAAGAACAGAACACTTAGGATTTGTCCAAACCGCTCAACAGGTTAGAGCAGGGTAGACAGTTTATGTCCAGCCTGTTCAACAGAGTAGAACATCTTGGACAATCTGTCTTAGTTGCAACATATGCAACAGGGTAAATAGCTTTGACTAATATTTCAAATCACTTATCAGGTTTCAATAAGGCATCAACAGGCCTTAAATTATACCTTCAAGTGCATTAAACAGGTTTGATTAATAATCTTCCCCTAAGATGTAGAACAGGTTTGACTGAGGCCTTTTTGTGCCTAATAGTAAGTGAACTTGCGGGTGATGTTTTATCCGAGAGTTGTAACTCTCGGATTGTGGATGGGGGGCTTAAAAATGTGAATCTGAGTTGGGTTTTCTTTGTAATCCGCAAGTAGGAACTTGCGGATGATGAGGATCCACGAGTTGTAACTCGCGGGTGAAACAGCAGGTAACAATTAAGTTAGGAAAATTTTAGAGTGTAGAGTGTGTGCTTTGTGATCCGCAAGAAGGAACTTGCGGATGTAGTGGTAAGACATAGGCAATTTTAAACTAGTAAGTATCAAGTAGTGTTATTCGCAAGTTACAACTTCCGAATGAAGCATGAGGCATAAAATTACATAGAAAAAGAATAAACAGGGAACACACAACTCAGCTATATCCGAAACTTGTAACTCTCGGATGATGAACAATTCTTAAAAATTGCAAATTTAAACAAAAATTAAGCACAGATCTGATTGATTTTTAAATCAAATATACTTTCTGTCTCGAATTTGTGATTAAACAGTAAGATGTTCACCCGGAGGAATATAGTATCAAACGAGATTTAACCACAAACAGTTCAGAAATTTCAATTTCAAAGATCAAATAGAAACATTCTTCGTAGAGCACAAAGAACTTTCAAGAACGTTCACAATTTTCAGAAAAAATGCAGAATATTTAAGCAAATTTTCGAAAATCAGAAATTTATAAACACTTTAAAACCAATCTTTAGGCTTTAATACCAAGTGTATTACCCATATTAGAAGCATTCAATCAACATTCAACAGTATAATCAATAATATCATAAACATGAAGAACACGATGAACAATGTATGAATATTATGATGAACAATAAGAACATTCAAAGATTAGATAAACCTTAATTGCTTTCCAATCCACGTACGTACAATGAGCTGAAAGGTTACAAATGAAAACCTAAAACAAACTATTTATATGCAAGTAAATGCATCTAAACTATCCATGCCCATGGGTTGACCTTTTGGTCTTTTAAACCATTTACAATGAACTTTGAAACCTTATAAATTGAACACAAAACTAAGTATCATTTATTACAGTTTGAACCCTGAAACTACCACACTAGATCTAACAAGGACGACACATTGCGTATGTGCATTGACTACTGAGAACTCAACAACGTTACGATAAAAAACAAATACCCATTACCCCGAATTGATGATCTCTTCGAACAGTTGCAAGGTGCTAGTTACTTCTCGAAGATTAATCTTTGATCTAGATATCATCATCTCAATATCCACCAAGACGATATTCCTAAAACGGCTTTTAGAACTCGTTACGGACACTATGAGTTTCTAGTAATGTCGTTCGCTCTTACGAATGGGTCGACCGCTTTCATGGATCTCATGAATAGAGTCTGCCGCCCAATGCTCGACAAATCAATTATTATTTCATCGATGACATTCTTATCTACTCAAAGACCAAGGAAGATCATGCAACGCATTTACGAGAATTACTAGAGTTGCTGCGAAAAGAGCGACTTTATGCCAAATTCTCAAAATGTGAATTCTGCTTGAGGCAGGTATGTCTCAACATTCCAAACAATTCCTTGGTTCAAATAATTACTTGAAAACTTTTATTAACTTGCTCCTTCTCAACAATTATATTCAGATCCAATTCTTGGGGCACATGATATCTGGTGTTGGTATTGCTGTTGATCCTATAAAGATCGAGGCTATCCAGAACTGGGAATCACCTCGTAATGCCTCTAAGATCCGTAGTTTCTTTGGAATGGCTGGTTACTACCGCCGATTCATCAAAGATTTCTCCAAGATAGTCGTTCCTCTTACCAAGCTTACTCGCAAGAATGCAACTTTCATTTGGGAAGTGGAACAACAAATGAATTTTGAAAGGTTAAAGAGATTACCTAGTGAAGAACAAGTTTTGGCCCTGCCTGAGGGAAACGAATACCTTATAGTCTACACAGATGCATCAGGCATGGGATTGGGAGCAATATTGATGCAACAGGTTATGTCAGAGCATACGCCTTGAGACAACTCAAACCACATGAATAAGATTACTCCACTCACGACTTGGAGTTAACTGCTGTGACGTTCACCCTTTAAGCTCAGGATACATTACTTATATGGAACCAAATGTCAACTCTACACTAACCACAAGAGTTTGAAGTATATATTCAATCAGAAGAACTTGAATATGAAGCAAAGAAGGTCTATGGAGCTGATTAAGGACTATGACTGCGACATTCTATACCACCCAGGAAAAGCCAACGTGGTGGCTGATGCCTTGAGAAGAAAAGCATACTACATGGCATATTGTTACGCCTTGACTTCTACAATGCTGACGTCAACTATAATTGATGATGTAAGGGCTGCTCAACTGCAGGCTTTAAAGGAGGAACATATTAAAGAAGAGATCATCAGAATTCGACTAACATTAATGCAAGATGATGGAACCGGGCTAAAAGGTATGTATGACAGGTATGAGTTCCTAAGTTTGGAAATATGCGAGGTGTAATCCTAAAAGAAGCTCATTAATCAAAGTTTCCAATTCACCCTGGAAGCACAAAAATGTACAACGACTTGAAAGATGACTTTTGGTAGCCGGGGTTGAAAAGACGTCGGTCAATATGTTGAGAAATGCAGAACTTGTCGATTGGTTAAAGTTGAACACCAACAACCCCTTGGTAGTATGCAACCTTTTCCTATCCCAGAATGGAAGTGGGACCATATTACTATGGACTTCATAACCAAGCTACACAAAACTCGTCGTCAACATGATTCCGTTTGGGTCATTGTTGACCGATTAACCAAATCTGCTCACTTCATACCTATTCGAGAAACCTACTCCATAGATCGATTGGTCTGAATCTATATGAACGAAATCGTTACAACCGCATGGTGTTCCCAACTCTGTTGTCTCTGACCGAGATAGTAAGATTCACTTCAAATTTCTGGGTTGCCCTTCAAAACGGTCTTGGTACTCGTATCACAATAAGTACTGCATATAGACCCCAGTCTGACGGACAGAGTGAAAGAACGTTTTTGACTTTAGAAGTCATGTTGAGAGCCTGTGTCATGGATTTGGGTGGTAACTGGGATGATCACCTTCCATTGGCTGAATTCTGCTACAACAACGTCTACCATTCCAGAATCAAAATGAAACCGTTCGAGTTTCTGTATGGAAGGAAATGTAGGACCCTAACCTGTTAGAGGGAAAAAATAGAAACTCCTATCACAGGGCCAGCTTTGCTGCAAGAAACTAACGAAAAGATTCAACTCATCCGTCAATACATGAAAATGGCGCAAGATCAACAAAAGAACTATCACGATCGCCATCATAAAGCAAAAGAATTTCAAAGGACAATTGGGTGTACTTAAAAGTGTCTCCGATGAAATGCATTACAAGATTCGTGAAGCGAGGAAAGCTATCTCCTCGATTTGTAGGACCCTTTCGCATAATTGAAAAAGTTGGGAATCAGTCCTATCACTTGGACTTACCGAGGAACTGTCAGGAGTTCATCCAGTCTTCCACGTGGGGTACTTAAGAAAGAGTCTGGTTTCCGAGAGGGAACCATGGACTGATCACTCAAAGATACAAGTTGAAGAACGACTAAGAATTGTTGATGAGCTGGAGTGCATACTTGAGACCAAAGTCAAGAAACTCCGAAACAAAGAAATCAAAATGGTGCTGGTCAAATGGAAGCATCACAGGGGAGGTAACCACACTTGGGAGTGTGAAGAGGACATGAAGACAAAGTACCCATGTTTGTTTAGCGCATCATGACTTCGCGGATGAAGTATAGGCGTGGTGGAGCCTATGCTGTAACCTGTAATTTACAATTTAAAGACTCAGTTAATGTGTTAATGGATTATCATTTCAATTGAAGCAAATTCCGTTCACAAATTTAAAAATTATAAATAATGAGGAGAAACCTTCATTGTAGTTTTTGTAGCAAGTATAACAATAAGGAACCGATATAGACATATAAAAAGGTTTAAATGAGAAAATATGAAGTTGAGGGGTGTAAATTGCAAATATGGTAAATAACAAATAAAATGGGGAAATATCTTTCATTTAGACAAACACTTTCTCTTTCTTCTCCATCGTCTCTTTCTTTTCTCTCTCTGAAACCCACGGGTTCTTCAATATTGCAAATCAAAAACCCCAAAATCGTTGAATTAGAAGCAGAAAAATTGAAATAAAATTCCTATTGAGGAACTATAAGTACTGCAAACAACAAATCAAGGTAATGTTTGCTTAAATTTACGATTTTTAGAGTTTTGTGTTCGGTTTTGGGTATGAACCGAATCAAAGATTAAGGTTCCAGATGTTATTGCATGTTATAGATTTTTCTGGATTTGTTTATATCGAGTATTAGTGAGGCTGTATACCAAATTTCAGCTTCTGATTCACTTTCTAAGTATGATTTCGGAATTACTATGTGTTTTAGTGTATGTGTGTTCATCGATAGTGATGAAAAAAATTTGAAAAAAACGAGCTGATTTGGTATATTGAAGTTATGTTTCATGTTAAAAAAATGTTAAAAGAATACAAATGAGTTCATATCAATAGTTTCCAGCCACAAAATATGCATAAAATGACCAAAAGTGAAATCTGGAAATAAGTAGAAACGTATAAGCATGAAACTCGAATCTGATGTACATAAGTCGGATACATCCGAATTTCATATGTATTTCAGATCATATCCAAATTTTGGATCATAGGCAACTCGGATGGCAAATCTTGAAAACTCTAAGTCATTACACGAATTTTGGGCAAAGGTTCATCCAAATTTCGGATGGTATGTCATCCGAATTTCGGAAGAATGTTCAAAGAAAATAAATGCTAAGGATGGATTTCGGGCCATCCGGATTTCGGGTTCATCCGAAATTCGGTTGTGGTTCGAATTTCGGTTCAAATCACTTAAATTTAAAAATTAAGTTTTTAAGCAGATACTGACACTGGTTCACTATTACACTGACTTAACAGGATCTTTGTGGTGTTAACTAACACACATTGATTCAGAGCCAATTTACACTATATAAACTACTGTGAGTAATATATTATTATTCGAACATTAATTGTCTTTGCATTCATTACTTTTCAATGGCATGTTTCTGTTGTTCAATATACATTAATTGTCACTCACACATGATTCATTGTAGTGATGCACTGTTAGGCACAAAAAGGCCTCAGTCAAACCTATTCTACATCTTAGGGCGAGATTATTAATCAAACCTGTCTGATGCACTTGAAGGTATAATTTAAGGCCTGTTAATGCCTTCTTGAAACCTGATAAGTGATTTGCAATATCAGTCAAAGCTGTTTACCATGTTGCATATCTTGGAACTAAGGCAGATTATCCAAACTATTCTACTCTGTTGAACAGGCTGGACATAAATTGTCTACGTTGCTCTAACCTGTTTAGGAGTTTGGACAAATTCTAAGTATTCTGTTCTTTGTGAACAAAACCTGTTCATTGTGAACAGGCTAAACACTTTATGTAATATGTTTCCACGTCCTCATGTATTGTCTTTGACCAAGAGATCAGTTTACAAAGTCGAAGACAAAGTGGAAAAACAGAAGCTGCAAAGACTGCCTATGCTGTTCTGTTACATGAAGACAAAATGGATATTTGAAATGGGTGACAGACCATTTCTTATATCAAAATGGCCATAACAGAAGATGAAAGGTTTAAAGTTGACATTCTTATTTTAGTTAAAGCCTTCTACAACAGAGACATAAAAGAATAGACAAAGATTCTGCAACGTAAAGACAATACTGCTTTGTCAAAACGTGCAGAAAAGTTGTTTTGTCTTTTTGGAAAGACATCCCACTATCTCTATGACCAACGAGGAAGCTTCACTGAGATTCTCACTGAGAGTATAAAAGGAAGCTTCTAAGGAATGTGAGATAAACAAGAGTGTGATATTCAGAACGTGCAAAGAAGAGTGTTTTCATGCATGCAAGTCTGCTTGAATACAACAGTAAAGTGTGTTCAACCTGTTCTTATCCAAGCTGTTCGTCTATATGTCTTGTAAACAGCAAGTTCATCTTAGTGAGTGTATTCATTGTATCTAGTCTGAGTGTGTCTTTGATTAGTTAAACATCTGTTGTATCTGTCATCTCAGCTTGAACCATTCCGCAGTTCAGGCTTGTTTGTAATTAACACTTGTTGATAATATACACAAACATTGAGAAAAGTGTGTTGAATTTTAAATAGATGTATTCACCCCCCCCCCCCGACATCTTAGAGGAACATACTAGAGAAACCTTTTGGGAACTATAACTGGTATTAGGGCAGATAGAGTGTGTGTTAACTCTAGATCTCTCATTCTCCCTATTTTCCCACCATGGACAACAGTGCTGCCAGCTCTTCCTCTTACTATGACAATGGTTCAATGGCAAAACCCCCCAAGTTCAATCATCAGAACTTCTCTGGTTGGAAGTGCAGAATAATGCACTATTTAGAGAATCTGGATGTACAACTACCAGAGATAGTAATGGAAGGTCCCTATGTGCCAACTTCTGTTACTACTATCACTCATGCTGCTGAAGGAGCTGTTCCTGAAATTAGGACCTTTGGAAAGGCAAAATCTCAATGGTCTGATGAAGACAAAATGCTGGTTGCTCTTAATGCAAAGGCCGGGAACAACCTGGTTAGTTCTCTTCCTGATGATGTGTTCAAACAGGTTGAGAAAACAAATACTGCAAAGGAGATGTGGGATACTTTGTGTACCGTCTATGATGGTCCCACTATCACACTGGATAACAAGATCAAATATCTTGTTAGACAGTATGAACTCTACTTTGCAAAGCCAAAAGAGTCTCTCACTGAAGCTTATACCTCACTACTCTAATCACTGATCACAAAGCTGTTGGGATCACCAAGGACAGTTTAACTCTGGTAAACAAGTTTTTGGACATTCTGCCTGAGGAATGGAATTATTTTTCTACTATCCTCAGAAACTCAGGCACCATCAAAGGTATGGATCTTGTAAATCTGTATGGGTCCTTACAAAATGATGAACAATCAAGGCAACAAAATAGCAATGCCTTGGAGATGTCGAAAAGAGGTTCTGTCTTAGTGGCCAGCGTGCGACAACCTGCTGGTCAGGTGTGTGATGTGTTCACACAAGCTGATCAACAGGCTGATGATGAAATGGAAGAATTATATGAGGAAGAAGACTGTGAAGATATTACTGAATTTGATGATGAGAAAATGATTGACATGCTTGTCAAAAAAATCAATAAGAAGAGGTTTAGTGGAAACATGCTGCAAAAGAAGTCAGGTGACATAAAAAAGAAAGCATTTGACAAAACTAAGGCTGAGTGCTTTAATTGTGGCAAAACAGGCCATATAGCTGCTGACTGTGTATCTAAAGTTGTTGGCTCAACATCCAAACCATACAAGAGAAATAAGGACCATGGCTACAGGGTTAAGTACCTAATGGCCATGGCTAAGCTGAGGAAGTTGGAAGCATTAGTGCCTTCCAACAAGCAGAAGGAACTCATGGCCGAGACATGTGACTGGGAGGAATCTGACTCATCATCAGATGAAGAAGATAACAGTTGTCTGATGGCTAACATTGATGTCCCATCAACAAGCAATTTCAAATAGGACCTGGCTGAAGCTGAAGGTCTCAGCAGCTTGGAGAACTGGACCCAATTATGATGTATAAGATACAAAATTTTATGGATTAGAGTTCTGATGAAAAAGTTAAACTGTTTGAATATTTACTTGTTGATTTAAAAGCTGCTATTGAGAAACATGATGCTCTATTCTCTGAAGTCTCCAAGTTAAAAACTGATCTTGAAATAAAAACTAATAAACTGGACAGCTTCCATAAGTTGGAAACTGTACTTGATGAAGTAAAACACATAAATACCATTTTATTAGAAGAAAAGAGAGAGGCTCAGGATTAATCACCAAAAACATGATTACATAATGATCTGAATACTTAATTGAAGTGCGGAAGCATTCAAATACATAATAAAAATAATACAAATGTTTCAAACACCGTACGGTGCTACAAGGTTTCAAGTCTAAGTCTACTTACTCAAAAGCATTACATCACCCTAAATTTATTACAACAACATTTCCAAAAATCTGTTACCAAAATAAGGAGTAGATATCTTCAAACACTTCAACAGATGACCTAGCTAGAAGGTCCCGCAGCAGATTTCCCTTTTCCTGTAAAAAAATTCAACAACTGATGGGTAATCGAATGCTTAGTGAATACCAATGATTTTACACATTCCACAAATCCTTATGATGCCCCCAAGAGTAACACCGGTAACACATACCGTATACTCTCTACGTACTCAAAGTACGGAACCCGAGCCGCAGCTCCTTCGAGATGACACTCGGCATAAGAAAGCCAACCATCTGAGGAAAACATAACATCGGGGATGTCCTACTGCCTATCCTTACCACAGAGGTGTCAAACTCTTGGTCATATAGCACAGTAACACAAGAATACAGATGCGATCCGCAGGTCCATCGATAAGATGCACAACAAATGAACGGACATGCAACAAGTAAGAATGTGCATCAACATATATGCAAGTTAGTAGAATGTCAAATGAAAGTGAAACAACATGCCTCAGCAGGCAAAGCAAACATAAAGCAAATGCAGACATGTGAAAATCAAAGGTACTCACAGTGGGTGCGTTAGTTAATTTCAGTTAATTTTATTTCTCCTTGGGATTTCAACTGGACTCACAAAGTACCCCACTGTTGGTTAAACAACACCACAAGGGACCTGTTACATTTCCATAAGGAAAACATATCATGTACATGTTCGAGACGCAAAGCATGCCAAGCTTCAAAAGATTGTTGACTCTTGGTGCCAATCTGCACAGAAAGTCAATCATTGTATCAGTCAACAGATCCCTGCTCAAATCCAAGCCTATCTTGGAGGGGATCTTGATACAGCAGCTTCAACTGTTGACATAAATAATCTGGAAAAAGACTTATCCACTCTTGGTGAGCTTCCAGTACTTTCATTCAGAGAGTAAATGGAAAGTTTGTCTCAACAAATAGGTTTGTCAGACCTCAAAACACTGATAGTTTGTGTGAAAAAGTTTTAAAGACTGATGATGGAATATGTCCTCCATGAAATCATCCTGCTAAGTGCACAGCTGGTTCACACAAACATAAGAAGGGAAAACAGGTTCAAACTGCAGCCTTGGACACTAAACCTGTCAACAACACAGGTTCTGGATCTAAAGTTGATGGGAAGAAACATGTTAACGCTTTTGATGCTAAACATTTTGAGAAAAAGCTTACAAAAGGTAAGCAGCCTGCTTTCAACAGGGGTAAGTCTTATGTTGGAAGTAAATCTGCTGTGATTTCAAATAAATGTTTAAATCATAGTGGAAAACTGGTTATAAATGAACGTAATTGTTTCAAAACCAGAAGCAGTGATTCTGTTGGTAGGAAACATCCATCACATCTTAGTAAGGGCAAAGGCAAAGCCATTGCTCAAACTGAGAAAGTTAGGAATAAGTTTCCTAAACCTGTGGAAGGACAAAGGCCAATCAAACTTCCTATATTTGATCTTTGCCCTCCTAAAAAGAGGAAAGAAGACACAGGTAAAGCTGTAGCTATTGTGCCTTCCACTCAAACTGTTGATTCTTATAAAAATAGTAATAAGTTTGCTAAACCTGTAGAGAAGTCCAACAAAAATGTTCCAGAATGTGTTTCTGGAAGTACTTCTTCCAAAAAGTCTAAAAAGAGAAAATGCTATAAATGTGGGAAGAAGACACATATGGCCAAAGACTGTCCTGAAACCGAGGACATGAGTCCTGCTGACATTGCTAGTTCCAACATTGCAAAAACCAACAGTTTTGGAAGTAACATGGTCAGTGAGGATAGTGTCCAAACTGATACAATCCAGATTAGAAATATTAATGTTGATCTCAGTGGTTCATCAACAAATGTTGATGAAGAAGGTGAACTCATCCTCGTGATTAGTTCCCCTAAAAATAACTAATATTTTCCCATGACACTCTGCAGGTTGGTTTAGTACTTGGACATCGGCTGCTCAGGCCACATGACAGGTTGCAAGGACTTGCTGAGTGATCTCAGGCATGAAAAGGGGCCAAAAGTCACCTTTGGTGATAATGTTCAGGGATCCACAAAAGGATATGGAATGCTTCAAGATGGTGCTGCAATATTCAAAAGAGTAGCCTATGTGTCTTGACTGAAAAATAATCTTGTTAGTATCAGTCAACTGTGTGATGCTGGCTATAAGGTTAACTTTGATGAGCACCTGGGGTACATACTGGATCCCCAAGGCAAAGTTGTGGTGTGTGCACAATGGAAGAAAGGTGTATAGGTTGTGGATATGAAATCTGCAGATCCCACAACTGAAAACTGCTTTATCTCAAGAAGCAATGCAGACCTGAATTGGTTATGGCACAAAAGGCTGTCACACCTGAACTTCAAGAATATCAACAAACTCTTTAAGAAAGAGTTGGTAACAGGTTTGCCTTTTGTAACCTTTGTTAAGGATGAACTCTGCACAACTTGTGAGAAAGGCAAGCAGAGAAAAACATCTTTTAAATTAAGCATAATTTTTATATTGATACTCCTCTCTTTATAATACACATGAACTTGTTAGGACCTGTCAATGTCCCATGTCTAGGAGGTAGAAGATACACTCTATTAATGGTTGATGAGTTCTCCAGGTTTACATGGGTGATCTTCCTAAAGACCAAAGGAGACGCTGCAAGAGAAATTATTGGATTTATCAAAAAGATGGAGGTTCTGAACTCTGCTCAAGTTAAGCAGCTTAGAAGTGATCATGGTATTTAATTTAGAAACAATACTCTTGAGGACTTCTGTGAAGAAAGAGGAATCTTACAAACCTTTTTAGCTGTAAGAACTCCCTAACAAAATGGAGTTGCTAAAAGGAGGAACAGAACCCTCATTGAAGCTGATAGAACCATGTTGTGTGCATCAGGTTTGCCTTCATCATTTTGGGTTGAAGCTGTCAATACTGCCTGCTTCACTCTAAACAGATCCTTAGTGGTCAAAAGGTTCAACAAGATTCCCTATGAGTTAATCAAAGGGAGGAGGCCAAATATTAGCTATTTCCATGCGTTTGGATGTCCCTTCTTCATTATGAATCAAAGGGACCAACTGGCAAAATTTTACCCCAAAGTTGATGAAGGTGTGTTTGTTGGATATTCTGTTATCTCTAAAGCCTACAAAGTATACAACTACAAAAGAAAGGTGATAGATGAATCTATCAATGTCACCTTTGAGGAGTCTAGGAGTGCCCCCACCAAAGCTGTTCCTGAATCAGTTTCAGAAGAGTTCACCTTTGATGATCTTATGCATTCCATTAATGAAGAGAAGGACTCAAAAGCTTCCACTTCACCCAGAGTGGCACTTGTTAACCACAATGGACATGATGATAACTATGTTGATACACCCTGTGTGAATAAGTGTACTAACATAATTAATGCACCATGTCCATAACCAATCAATGTTGATTTCCCTGAATCCTCTGCTGATGTGTTCAACAATAGAGATTCATGCTCAACAGGTGAATAGGCTTAAGATAACAACGTGTCTGAAAATCTTGAAAGTTGTTCTGCAAGACCTGATGAAGATGAAAATGATATAGGAGAATCTTCATTTAGACATGATCCTAAGTGGATCAGGTGTCACCCCAATGATCAAATAATTGGTGACATCAACAAAGGGGAACAAACAAGATGGGACAGGTTAGGAAACTTTTGTATGTTTTCTAGCTTTGTGTCCCTTATGGACCCAAAGAGAGTGGATGATGCTCTAAAAGATCCCAATTAGATCACTGCCATGCAAGAAGAGCTCAATTAGTTTGAGAAAAACATAGTATGGAAGCTGGTCCTTGTTCCTAAAGATAAAACAATAATTGGCACCAAGTGGGTTTTCAGAAACAAGATGGATGAGAAATGTCATGTTATTAGAAATAAGGCAAGACTGGTTGCTCAAGGCTATAGACAAGAAGAAGGGATAGACTATGATGAAACATTTGCTCCAGTGGCCAGATTAGAAGCAATTCGTTTGTTTCTAGCCTACGCTGCCCATAAGAGCATGAAGGTATTTCAAATGGATGTCAAGAGTGCATTTTTGAATGGTAAGCTTCAGGAAGAAGTATATGTCAAGCAGCCTCCAGGTTTTGAAAGTGAACAACATCCAGGTTTCATCTATAAGTTGGACAAAGTTCTCTATGGTCTAAAACAAGCCCCTAGAGCCTGGTATAACACTTTTACTGATTTTCTAATGAGCAATGGTTATTCCAGAGGTAAAGTGGATACCACATTGTTCATAAAGAATGTGAAATCTGATATTAAGGTTGTTCAAATTTATGTGGATGACATAATATTTGGTTATACAAATGAGCAGTTATGCAAGAATTTCTCACTGCTCATGAAATCTAAATATGAAATGAGCATGATGGGTGAACTTACTTTCTTGTTAGGATTACAGGTTAAACAAACCTCAAAGAGAAATTTTTATTAATCAATGACAGTATACTTTAGATCTTCTAAAAATGTTTAAATTTAATCAAAGTTCTCCCATCAAAACCCCAATGGCAACCAATGTAAAATTAGATGCTGATGCCTGTTGAAAAGCTGTTTCAGTAACAGCTTACAAAGGCATGAGTGGGAGCTTCCTGTACTTAATTGCTTGTTGACCAGATATTATGTTTGCTAAATATGTTTATGTGCTAGGTTTCAAGCTGATCCTAAGGAATCACATCTAGTTGCTGTAAACAGAATCTTCAAATACCTAAATGGTACACCAGGTTTGGGTCTTTGGTATTCTAAAGACTCCAACCTTGAACTAATTGGTTATTCAGATTTTGATTTTGCAGGCTGCAAGCTAGAAAGGATAAACACAACAGGTGGATGTCAACTCCTTGGTGGTATGTTGATCAGTTGGTTTAGCAAGAAGCAGAACTCAGTTTCAACTTCTACTGCTGAAGCTAAGTACATTGCTGCTGGAAGCTGCTGTGGGAATATTCTATGGATGCAGCATCAGCATCACCACTACAGATCACTCAGCCAGCAGCTGGATCAAGCAGCAACATGGAAGATATATTGACGAGTTTCATGCTGACTATGCAACAGAATCAAGCTAATAACGAGCAAGTTGAAAGGAATCAGCATGCATCGATCCAGAATATTGAGCGCGACTTAGGTAGAGTAGCTGAGGTTGTATCAGGACGTCAAAGTGGGTTACTACCAAGCAATACCCAAAAGAACCCCAACGTGAATCAGAATCACAATGAGCATGTTAAGGTGATTACCACTCGCTCAGGTAAGGTGGTCGAGGTTCTGGATACATCACATTCTGACAGCTCGGTTATTGTGCAGGATTAGACTTCAGATGACGAGGATAACACGAAGAGACCAAGCAAAATAGAAACACCTATAGCTGATTCCGTGGAGAAGGAGATGCCACCACCGGTCGCTAAGTCATCAAAGCCAAAGCCAGCACCTCTGAGGGATTACCAGCCAAAAATTCCTTATCTTAATTGTCTACGGAAAGAGCACATGCAAGAGTAGTATGGTAAGTTTGTTGACTTATTGAAGCAAATTAGGATTAACGAGCCTCTTGTTGATGTCAATGCAGGTATGCCTAACTATGGGAAGTTTCTGAAGCATCTAGTGTCTAATAGGAAGTAGTTAGAGGACGCGACCGCATTGCCACTCGGTGAGCAGTGTTCAGCCATTCTACAGACGCAGGACATGCCTCCTAAGCTTGGAGATCCAGTTAGTTTCATTATTATTTGCTTTCTTGGTTCTGATACTGTATGTAATACATTAGCTGATCTTGGTTCTAGAATTAATCTCATGCCACTCACTTTTTACTCTAAGCTAGACCTAGGTGAACTTAAGCAAACCCGGATGTGCCTTCAGCTTACAGACCGTAGCTTTAAGTATCCTTTAGGCATAGCGGAGAATGTCCCAGTTAAGGTAGATAGGTTTGTTTTTCCTGCTGACTTTGTCATCCTAGAAATGAAAGAAGATAGCTAGATTCCACTCATTCTAAACGACCATTCGTTAACACTACTGATGCTATAGTTCACGTCTCTAAGAGACAACTAACCTAGGTATTGCTGATGACAGAGTCACATTCTCCATAGATAAGGCAATGACACATGCACACACGGCAGATGATTTGTGTTTCTCTATTGATGTTATAGATGATTGCCTGGATTCTGAGCTGGATCAGCTTCTGACCTTGATGAGTAATGAGGCGTGCACGATTGATCATGATGTGGTAATGTAAATCTCGATGATCTCCTATGTGCAGACGCCGTTGACGCCCAAGAGACCGACGGAGAAGTCGAACCACTCGCATCTAATGAGAAGATCCGTATTAAGACATCTTTTGAATAGCCGCCTACTCTTGAGCTTAAACCTCTTCCCGATCATCTTTAGTACGTGTTCTTACAGGGAGAATCTTCTCTCCTTGTCATCATCTCTTCTGCTCTCTCCCATGATAAGAAAGACAGATTGATTCATCTTCTCAAAGCCCATAAGCGGGCAATCGCCTGGAAGACTGCTTACATTCCAGGGATCATTCCTTCCTACTGCACACATAAGATTCTCATGGAGGATAACTATAAGTCATGTAAGCAGAGACAGAGGCGGCTGAACCCTAATATGAACAAAGTGGTCAAGAAAGAGGTCATCAAACTCCTCGATGTTGGGATTATATACACTATATCTGATAGCCCATGGGTTAGCCCTGTTCAGGTGGTTCCTAAAAAGGGAGGCACCACTGTTGTTCGAAACGATAAATATGAACTCGTCCCTACTCGCGTGATCACTGGATGGAGGGTATGCATAGATTATCGGAAACTTAATGACGTTATCCGAAAGGACCACTTTCCTATTCCGTTCATTGCCCAGATGTTAGGGAGACTAGCAAAGAATGAGTTCTACTACTTCCTTGATGGTTTTTTTTGGCAACTTTCAGATTCCTATTGACCAAAAGGATCAGGAGAAAACCACCTTCACCTGTCCTTTCGGGACGTTTGCTTATAGGCGGATGCCTTTTGGTCTCTACAACGCTCTTGCCACTTTCCAACATTGTATGACAGCCATCTTCCATGACATGATCGAGGATTGCATGGTGGTTTTCATTGACGATTTTTCCGTATTCGGCAATTCCTTCGATTCATGTCTCCTGAACCTTAAGCGTATTCTATCTAGATTTGAGGAGTCTCACCTTGTGTTGAATTGGGAGAAATGCCACTTTATGGTCCGAGAAGGCATAGTTCTCGGCCAGAAAATCTCAAGTGTGGGAATGGAGGTCAATAAATCCAAGGTTGACGTGATTTCTAAACTCCCTCCACCCACTAATGTCAAAGTGGTTCTTAGGTTTTTGGGTCATGCCGGGTTCGATAGGCGTTTTATCAAAGATTTTTATAAGATCACCCGGCCTCTCACCCAACTTCTCGAGTAGGACGTGCCATTCATATGATCTTTTGAAGCATCATCTGACACATGCGCCAATCATGATGCCACAAGATTGGTCATCACCATTCTAGCTCATGTGTGATTCTAGCGATTACACGCTAGGAGCTATCCTGGGCCAAAGAAAGAATAATCATTTTTAGCCTATCTACTATGTGAGTCGCACTCTTACCGCGGCCCAGGGACATTACACTACCACCGAGAAAGAGCTCCTAGCGGTAGTTTTTGCATTCGGTAAGTTTCATCAGTGCTTGGTGCTTTCAAAGACCATAGTCTACACTGACCATTCAGCCCACAAAAATTTGTTCGCTAAGCAAGATGCAAAGCCGAGACTAGTTCGTTGGATCCTACTCTTACAGGAATTCGACATTGAGATCCGCGACAAAAAGGGGGCAGAAAACCTAGCTGCTGATCATCTCTTTCGACTCGAGAACCAAAATCTCGAGGAGCTTAAGGAGTCTACCATCAAGGACACATTCCCTGATGAGTTCTTACAGATGATCGAGTCCCATGAGGACGATGACCCATGGTTTGCTAGCATAGCAAACTACCATGCAGCACGTATCATAGAAAAAGGGTTGACATACCAGCAGAAGCGAAAGCTTTTGAGTGATTCCAAGTACTATCATCGGTATCCACCATATCTCTTACGTTTAGGTGCTGAATATGTGATGCGCTGTTGCGTGTTTGGTACTGATGCCAGACAAATCTTGAATGAATGTCACCAATGACCGACCGGAGGACACTTTAGACCAAACTACACTGCGAAAAAGGTCTTAGATTGTAGTTTCTATTGGCCCACTCTCTTCAAAGTTACTCATTCCATGGTCAAGACCTGTGATGCTTGTCAGCGTGCAGGCAACATCTCGATATGGGATGAGATGACCCAACAAGAAATTCAGATTTGTGAGATCTTTGATGTCTGGGGCATTAAATTCATGGGTCCTTTCCCGACATCCTGTAACAACAAATACATACTTGTGGCTATAGATTATCTTTCAAAATGGGGAGAGGCAAAGGCCCTCCCAAATAATGATGCTAGAGTAGTTCTTAATTTTCTTAAAAGCTTATTCTCTCGATTCGGTTGTCCTAAAGCGTTGATTGGTGATCGCGGATCACATTTCTGTAATCAGCAGTTGGAGAAGGTCCCGAAACGCTATGGAGTGAATCACAGGTTCTCAACGTGGGCAAGTTGAGAACACAAATAGAGGACTTAAACGTATTCTCGAGCGCACTATTGGCTTCAACCCCAAATTATGGTCCGACAAGCTTGAAGATGCGTTGTGGGCATTCCGTACTGCCTACAAAACTCCTACTTGCACGACACCGTTTCGAATGGTTTATGGCAAGGCATGTCATCTTCCTCTTGAAATCGAGCACAAGGAATTCTGGGCCTTGAAAAATGCAAATCTCGATTATCATGAGGCAGGAAAACACAGGTTTCTCAAGTTGAACGAGTTAGACGAGTTGAGGCTCCAAGCCAATGATAACTCGCGATTATATAAGGAGAGATCAAAGGTGTTGCGTGATAGTCGTCTGAAGACTGTCAAGGAGTTCAGACCAGGGGACAAAGTTCTATTATTTAAATCCCATCTGAAACTCACTCCAGGTAGGCTGAAATCGCGTTGGACTGGTCCTTATACAGTCATTAAAGCTTCCCATTTTGGTTTCGTTGGTCTCCAGTCTGACAGTGGCTCTTTTCGCGTTAACGGTCATCGTTTAAAGTTATACAATGAGGCAGAAGGACCCGAACAACAGGAGGTCATGAATACCTTCCCCAAGTAATTAAATTTAGGGGCGAGTCGAGCTCAGGACTCGGAAATAAACAAGGCGCTCTCTGGAGGCAACCCGAATATGTTCCTTTAAGTTTTATTTTAGTTATTGCTGTCTTGCATTATCTTACCTATATTTGATTTTATTCGTGTGTTTAGTCTAATTTGTGTGGCTTCTGTGTTTGCAGGTTTTATGCTTTTCTTTGTCATGTTTTTTTTTCAATTATTGATGCTTGCTGCTGTGATTTGGCATCTACCGCCACTGTATCACGTTATTGCTGCTTACCCCAAGGGAATATTGTTCCTTTATTCTCCTTGTTCTTTCCATATATCTGTTCTCTATCTGTGATTGCATTGGGGACAATGCAAAATTTTAAGTGTGGTAAGGGGGTTAAATACTTTAACCATTGTTTGTTCTGTTAGTATATCATCTCTATGCACTTTAATTTCTTTTATTTTATCAAGTTCATACACTTCATTTGCATAGTGATGCTTAAATAACTAAGACTTTGTCTGTGAAAAGCAATTTTCTTTAACATCATCGGTTAGCTTAGCTTTCATGTTGAAGTGTGTGAGGCTTTTTGTTGATTTTTAACTATTTTCTTGATCACTATGAGCTCTAATGGCCTGGAAATTGCAAAACGTCTTGCATGTTATGTTAATCCCTGGGTTTATTGTCAGCTTGTTGGTATCTTGAGATACCATCTTAAATTACAAACAGTTGAATTCTGACAAAAGAGGTTGAGATTGATTTTCTAAAAAAAAGTGATTAAGTAACTAAGTGTGGCCTTTGGTTCTCGAACGAGTAAACTTCGAGGGGTGTTCTACAGCTGATCACCTAAAACCATCTGGTTTGGGATCGGTCAAGTAGAAAATTCATTACATGGGATCCATCGAAAGTCATAGGTTTCTTGAATCCAAAAAAAAAAACAAACAAAAAAAATGAGTGTTGAGAAATCATCAATAAGCCTTGAGTCAGATAAGTGTGAAGGGAAAAGTTTAATAAAGCATGCAAGGATGATTGATTTGTAGGTCAGATGGGTTTAGTCAAGTGATTTTTGAATTCTGTTGGACTCAGTGAAAAGTTAGAGCGGGTTGGTACACAAGCATGTGCCTGAATCTAAGTTATCCTGTGTTTGTTGAAGTTGAGTTATTTTTGCAGGCGCCCCTTTAACTGTTCGAGCTTCGTATGCGTCTGAATTGTGTTTGCTTGTTTAATATGTTTCTTTTGAGATGATTTGCTTGAGGAAAACAAAGTTTAAGTGTGGGAAGTTTTGATATTGTCTTATTTATTATATTTATTCAACAATATTATTCTTTTTATGCGCCTAAACATATAAGTTTTGATGCTAAAAGGTCATTTACTTGTCTTTTTTATTAGCAGGTTTAATTGGGTACAAGACAAGAAAATAAGATGATTATGTGGGCTTAAAGTGAAAAATACGAGAGCATGCAAGCAGGTCCAAAGAAAGTTCAAGATTTGAGCATCTCCAAGTCCAGTACCCAACGGGCCCAAATTCCATATTATAATTTAGGGTTTAGTTAAGTTTTTATTTTATAAAAAAGGGAGCCAGAAGCGTGAAAGGAAAAAGGAGAAGGATACAATTAAAATTGGAGGAGAGACATTAATTTTGTGGTGGTTGGCGGCGCAGAGGAGACAAAAAAACACAATTCAATTTATGAATTATTTTCTTCCTTTTCTCTCAAGTAGTTGGTGCGCAGAGTTCACAGCAAACAACATTCATCATTTTATTTCTTTTATATTGTTTTTTTTCTACTGTCTGTGGCGAAAAGGAAGACAACACAATATCTTTGTGTTCTTTTTGTTTACCCTTTCTTTTTGAATGCGCAGAATAGGTATTAGAATCAACAACATTTGATTTGATTATTTAATTTATTTACTTTTCGCTTTCTTTTCTTTGTGGTTAGTATGCAACAAGAAACAAACAATATTGCTTTTCGATGTGTCTAATTTTTTAAAGTAATTATGTTTAGTTTTATTTGCTATTTATTATCATTAGTTGGTTAATTTAATTATGGGCTAAGTTTATTGTATTTGTCATTAATGAACAAACCCTAGATTTAGGTATAGTTTTTATTATTGATTGAGTTTTGTTTATGCCTAGTTGTGAACCTTGAATTATTTATCTTAACAACTGTTGTGTGGTTTGCCATTACATTTGCCATGTTCTGAAATTATGACTTGCGCGTGTAGTGGTTTTATCGTATTTTTTGCTGGTTCTGAAATTATGACGGTTGCATGCAGTTAGGGTAAACAATTATTCTGAAATTATGATAGTTGAAACTGCTTCTTTAATAAACCGGATAAAGTTTGAGTTCAATTCACCAATAACGAGAGATAGCGTGTTCTGAATAGATTAGGTTATAATCGGATTAGTAGGGTTGATGGTCTATGTTAGCTTGAACTTTCTTAGAAACTCTATAAATCAGTTGCACTTTTAAACGGACTAAATCTAGGGGGAGTAATTCAATGATGAATACCTTTTAATTATTTGGTTCTATTCTCATAGTTAGTTATTTCGTAGTCCATCAATATTTTCGTTTTTTATTATTCCATTTTATTTTAGTTTTAGTAATTTCGTTTACTTTGCCGTGTCAACGGTATCCAAAAATCTAAAAAAACAAAACTCGGCTTTTTACTCATTTGCATTTTGTCCATTTTATTTTTGTTAGAATAATTTTAGTTGGTATAAATTGCATTTTCCGTTTCATGTGGAGACGATCTTGGTCTTACCAGTTTATTGATATACGATCGGGTACACTTGCCTGAGAGTTTATCAGTCGATTTGGTTAGATTATAGTTTATAAATTTAAGACAGATATTTCCGTATCCCTCAGCTACTTCCCTCTTGTCTTTGTACTTTTTACTCTTGGATTCTCGTTGAAGCTTATTGGACAATTTGGGAAACTTCTTATGAAATGCATGGGCGAGTAAGGAAATTTGTTTTTGAAGTTCAGTAGCCTCAGGATCATTGTCAGCTTCATCATTGTCAGACTCAGAGGACTCAGAAAGAAGTTTGAGGAGTTTAGCAGCTTTAGAGGACTTAAGTTTCTTATCTACGAGAAGGGCAATGGAATCAGATGTGATGGGTTCATCTACCTTCATAGGTTCAAGCTTACCAGAGACTTCTGATTGATAGACTACGAGACTATCAAACAGATCATGTACGCTAATGTCATTGATCTCTCGAATCAACCAGACGAATTGTTTTCATTCTGGTTTCAGAGAATTTACGACCTTCCTATTCAGCTCAACTTGAGATTTGTTAACTCCATTCTTTCGGAGTTCATTCATCAGCGTGCAATACTGATGATATGTAGTCTCTAGTGAATCTCCATCCTTTGACGAAAACATATGGTAGTTGTTGAGAGCGTTTGCTTCACGTTGTTTGTCATTCCGATTATTTCCTTGCATTTGCCTCTCAATTTCCTCCCACATCTCTCGGGCAGTCTTAAAACTGTTTATGATGATGTAAATTTCATCCGCAACAGCCTGGATGATGAAAGATCATGCTATCCTATCAGCTTTTATCCGGTTGAGTTAAGCAGGCGTGTGAACTATCTTCGGATTTCCGTCTTCTCCTAGTTCAGCTTGAGTTAGAAGAGGATGATTGAATTGTGCAAGACCATTGTAGATTGAGTCTGTAATGTCATCAGCCAACTCTTGACATTCTATGCAATCGAAGAATCAGGATTTCCACAAAGTGTAGAGTCGTCGATACAAGGTTGGAGGCCTGACATCGGATCCTATAGCAAGAGTGTCGCGGTTCATGTTGAAAGCTTCTTTGGACCGAGATTGGTAATTGAATATAGCTTAATTTGCAAAACACAATTAGTGAGATTAAAGAATATTCTATGTGTTATGGTGTGAACTTGCGGATGAAGTTAAAACTCGCGGATGAAGATATATCAAAGAGTTGTAACTCTCGGATGGAGTTGGAAGATGAAGGACTTAGAATATTTAGAATCTGTGATGTGTGTGCCTTCAGGATTCGCAGGTTGTAACTTCAGGATGCGCTTATGTCCTTAAATAACTTAGAAAAATTTTGGGTATGTGTTGTGTGTGCCTTGTGATCCGCAGGTTGTAACTTGCGGATGAAGTGATGGAGACTTAGGCAATTAACACAGATAAGTCACAGGTAGAATGTTCCGAGAGTTGTAACTCTCGAATAAAGCATGAATCCTAAAAGGACTTATAAAAATTTAATTAGTTAATCGAATCCTCAGTTATATCCAAGAGTTGTAACTCTCGGACGAACAACAGTTCTAAAATTCAACGAATTTGAATAGATATTAAGCACAAATCTGAATGATTTTTGGAATCAAATATACTTTCTTCACGAATTTGTGATTAAACAGTAAGATGTTCACCCAAAGGAATATAGTATCAAACGAGATTTAACGACAAACAGTTCAGAAATTTAGATTCCAAAGATCAAACAGAGGTGTTCTTCGTAGAACACGAAGAACTTTCAAGAACTTTAACAATTCTCAGAAAAAAAATCCAGAATTTTTATGCAAAAATTTCAAAAAACAGAAATTATAAACACTTTAAAACCAATCTTTAGGCTATGATACCAATTATAATTCCCATATTAGAAGCATTCATTCAATAATCAACAAATTTATCAATAATTTGAGGAACATGAAGAACAATAAGATGAATATAATAAGAACATTCAAAGGATTAGGAAAACCTTAATTTGCACTTCAATCATACGTACACAATGAGCTGAAAGATTACAATGAAACCTATAAAAATCAACTATATATAAACAAACTAAATGGATCCAAATACTGTCCAAACCCATGGGTTGACCTTTTGGTCTTTTAACCCATTTACAATAAAGTTTTAACCCTTACAAAATAAGCACAAAACTAAGTTTCATTTATTACACTTAGAACACTGAAACTATCACAATTCTAGATCTAACAATAATCAAACATTTTAACTTTTTCTTCAGAGCTGTAATCCTTAAAGTTTTGTACCTTATACATCATAGTGGGATTCCAGTTCTCTAAAGAGCTGAGAGCTTCAGCTTCAGCTAAGTATTGTTTGAAGTTACTCATGAAGGAGCATCAGTGTTGGCCACCAGACAATTGTTATCTTCTTCATCAAATGATGAATCAGAGTCTTCCCAGTCACATGTTTCAGCCATCAGTCCCTTCTGTTTGTTGGAAGACATAGAGTCTTCCAACTTTTTCAACTTGGCCATGGCCATGAGGTAATTAACCCTATAGCCATCATCCTTGTTGGTCTTGTAAGGTTTGGAGGATGAGCCAACAGCTTTAGACACACAATCAGCATCTATATGGGCTGTTTTGCCACATTTAAAGCACTCAGCCTTAGATTTATCAAATGCATTCTTTTTGGTAGCACCTGATTTCCTTTGCAGCATCTTACCTCCAATTCTTTTCGTATTGAATTTTCTGACAAGCATAGCAATCATTTCTTCATCATCAAGTTCAGTAAGATCTTCACAATGATCTTCTTCTTACATCACTTCCAATTCATCATCAGCATGTTGATCAGCTTGTGTGAACACATCACACATATGATTTGCAGGCTCTCTCACATTAGCCACTAAGGTTGCACCTCTCTTGGACATTTCCAAGGCATTTCTCTTTTGTTGCCTTAATTGTTCATCATTTAGCAAGGATCCATAGAGGTTAACTAGATCCATGCCTCTGATAGTGACTGAATTTCTAAGAATAGTAGAATAATAGTTCCATTCCTCAGGCAGTATGTTCAAGAACTTGTTTACCAGGGTTAGGCTGTCCTTAGTGATCCCAACAGCTTTGAGATCATTGATCAATGCAGTAAGCCTGGTGTAGGTTTCAGTGAGACTTTCCTTGGGTTTTGCAAAGAACAGTTCATATTGTCTAACAAGATTGTTTATCATGTTATCCAATGTGATAGTGGGACCATCATAGACAGTACACAAAGTGTCCCACATTTCTTTGGCTGTCTTCATTTTCTCAACCTGTTTGAACACATCATCAAGTAAAGAAATGACAAGGTTTATTCCTGGCTTTTGCATCAAGGGCCACCAGTCTTCTATCATCATCAGCCCACTGAGCTTTAGCTTTCTCAATGGTCCTGACTTCAGGAACAACACCTTCAGCAGCAGGAGTAATAGTAGTGACAGATGTAGGCACATATGGACCTTCCATCACAATCTCTGGTAGTTGTACATCCAGATACTCTAAGTAGATCATCATTCTGCACTTCCAACCAAAGATTCTGATGATTGGACTTTGGGGGTTTTGCCATAGGTCCATTATCATAGTAAGAATAAGATGTTGAAGCACTGTTGTCCATGGTGGGAAATAGGAAGATAAGAAAGACATCTAGAGTTAACACACACTCTAACTGCTCTGATACCAGTTGTAGGTTCCAAAAGGTTTCCCAAGTATGTTTCACTAAGCTGTAGAGGGGGAGTGAATATAGCTAATTAAAATTTCAAAACACTATCTTAAAGTTTGTATGTATATATTAACAAGTGTTAAATACAAGGTTTGAACTGTGGAATGGTTCAAACAGAGACTCACTCAGACTAGTTACAATGAATTCACTCACTAAGACGCACTCACTATTTTACAAGACACAGACAAACAGTTTAGAAGCAGAATAGCTTAGACACACTATCACTGTTCTATTCGTTGTTGAGGGCAAAACTTGCATGCATTAAAACACAATTCTTTTTGCACGTTCTGGACTTGTGGATGTCACTCTTGGATGTCTCCAATTCCTTAGAAGCTTCTTTAAATATTCACTCAGTGAATCTCAGTGAAACTTCCTCATTGGATGCGGAGATAGTGGAGTGCCTTTATAAAAAGACAAGGATACTTTTCTGCACGTCTGACAAAACAGAATTTTTCCCATTGTAGCAGAATCTTTGTCTTCTCCTTTTTTGTCTCTGTTTCATACTACTTTACCTTAAAGAGGAATGCCAACTTTAAAACTTTCCTCTTCATGTATAGCCATTTTGATATAAGAAATGGTCTGTCACCCATTTCAAATATTCTCTTTGTCTTTATGTATCAGAACAGCTTGGGCAGAGAAAGCAGCTTCTGATTTCCCACTTTGTCTTTGACTTGTACACTGATCTTCACGTCCAAGACTATACATGATGACATGGAAACAAATTCCATAAAGTGTAAACCCTGTTCACAAAGAACAGGTTCCGTTCACAAAAAACAGAACACTTAACTTGGGTCAAAGATGTCCAAAAGATATGAACAGCGTAGACAGTTTATGTAAAACATGTCCAACAGTTTAGGACAGCTTCGGCAATCTTCTAGGCAATAACGAATGTAATAGTGTGAGCAGCTTTGGGCTTATATTGCAAATCACTTATCATGTTTCAATAAGGCGTTAAAAAGCCTTAAATTTTACCCTTAAGTGTATCAAACAGGTCTGATTGAAAATCTCCCCCTATGATATAGAACAGGTTTGATTGAGTCCGTTTTGGGACTAACACTTCCGAACCAGGCCCAAGGGGATTGCATTAGACCATATAAAGCCTTCTTCAGTTTACACACCTTTCCAATAGTGTTGACTCCATGAGGAGGATCCATGTACACTTCTGCTTTTAAGTATATGTTCAAAAAGGCATTTTTTACATCAAATTGCTTTAGCAGCCAATCTTAGCTAGCTGCAATCCAGCTTAAAATTTGGATTGTGTTCATCTTGGCTACAGGGGCAAGTGTCCCTGTAATCGATCCCGTATTTTTGTGTATATCCCTTGGCCACGAGTCTCACCTTGTATCGATCTATGTTTCCTTCTGAATCTAGTTTCACTGTGTATGTTCCCTTCTGAATATATTTTCACTATACCGGTTGGTATTGTATCTTTGGTACACCCCGGTTGCTTCGGATATCTAGGTTACGTTGTGTATTCGTTTCCTGCAAGACGGAACTAGATGTGGTATCTGGGATGTTAGTATTATTAGGCATACTATTAGCTACCTCAGGGTGATCGATAGTGATAGACTCGGTTTCATTGGCATTTCGGTTTCAGTAGTGGTTGTACTATCTTGTTTAGCTTCTTCTTCAATTTCAGTATCGTAATTATCCTCGTCAGGTGTGTTCTCGAAGGTTGTATTTTCATGTACAGTTGTTGCGTTCTCGTTTACATGGAGATCCAAATCTGGGGTAGATTCCATTTGTTGGTAGTGTGGGTTTGTTTCATCTTGTTTCTCCCCCTGAAGCGGACTCGCATCTCCAAAGTATTGGACAGTCTCATGAAAGGATACATCTCGTGTCACGTTCATATTTTTCATGATTGGATCATAGCATCGGTACCCCTTTTTTTTTATCTGCATAACAAAAAAAATGCATCTGATCGCCCTTGGCTCTAATTTCCTGTGTTGAACATATGTTGTGCACCCAAAATTTCTTGGTTCGAACCCGTAATACACTGGCATTTTTACTAGTTCATGTAGCTTTTGTAGTGGGGTTTTGAAATCTATCACCTGTGAGGGAGTTCTATTCATGATGTATGCAGCGGATTGAACTGCTTCACCACAAAAATTTCGTGGAACATTCGTGTCAAATAGAGAGTCCCCGACTATTTCAAGAATTCGTCGGTTTTGTCTTTCTGCTAACCCATTTTGTTGAGGTATTCCAGCGCACGATGTTTGCTATCGAACTAAATTTTTATTACAAAAAGGTTGCAATTCATGGTTGATATATTCCATGCCATTATCAGATTGTAATATTTGAATTTCCTTTCGATACTGAGATTTGATGATATGGTGTCGTTCCTTGAATGCGTAATGTACTTCCCCTTTGTTTTTTTAGAAGTGTGATCCAAATCATCTGAGTGCATTCATCAACAAAGGTTACAAAATACCATGAACCACTAGGCGTGGGAATCCGAGCCGGACCCCATACATCAGAATGTATAGTCATAAAAGGAGTTAAGGTTTTATTAAATTGGGAACATATGAAATTCTATTGTTATTTGCCAACTCACAAGTGCCACACTTCAAATCACAGTCCAGTACATTTGAGAACAAATTTGGTTTGAGCTTCCTAAGGTAATTAAAAGATAGATGCCCGAGCTGGCGATGCCACAACCATGCCACGGATTGGTTTTCTTGACTTAATCCAATATGATGCGCATGAATTTGATGGCATTTTTCAAGAGAGTACAACTGCCCCAGCCTAGTACCATAACCAAGAATCTGATGTGTCGTCAAATCCTGAAAGACACAATGATTTTGCCAAAAAATTATGTAGATGTTAAGGGTTTTCGTAATCTGACAAACGGATTCTAAGTTAGACGATAACGATGGCACCACTAAGACCGAATCAAGATCCATTGAGCTTGAAATTTTTACGGATCCTACACTTGTGTAACAGGTGTTGTACTTCCATTCAGAGTGCATATGGTCGTGTGTTATTTTGGAAAAACTTGTCATTATTTTTGAGTCATTCTTCATATGGTCAGCGGCACCTGTATCAATTATCCAACCAGTAATTGAATCACGGTTATGGTGTGACATACAAGAGTTGGTTGACGTGTGAGCTGCCATTGGAGTGACTACTTCCTCAGATTGAGACGAAGTTGCAACAGTTGTTAGGCTCATCTTTTTTCGTGGTTTCTTAGTGAAGTACCACCATTCAGGATATCTGATGATCTCATAGCATCGGAGTTTTGAGTGACCTTCTTCCCCACAGTGCGTACACGTGAATGTAATTCCCCTTTCCATTCGTTTTTTTCTCCTTTGTGTTACGATTTTGGGTGGCCCTATGAACCACATTGTCTTGTTTATTTTTTGGTTCTTCCATGGTTTGTCTTTGATTTTGATCTTTTCGGATGTAGGCATAACATGATTCTAGATCAAGGGTAGGGTATTTTCTCAAGACTTTGCTCCTTGCCTGATTAAATTCCGGATCTAGGCCAACCAAGAAGATGTGCACACGAAGGCGTGATAACATTTTGTTTAGGGCGATTGTTTGAGCGGTGGTGTCTTCTTGAACAGTTAAGCGGGTATCAATTTCTTGAAATATGCTTACCAATTCACTAAAGTAAGCAGATAGAGATCGTCCGTTATGGCGAGTGGTGAAAGACCTCTGGTTCGATTCAAACAATTGAGTTTCGTCCGTTCCATCATAAAAAGTTTTTCCGACTGCTTTCCAAATTTCAGACGCCGTTTGCAGGAGAATAAAGCAACGCATAAGGGGTGGGCTCATCGAGTCAATCAACCTGCTTTTGACTGGATGATTGTCAGTGAGCCAATCTTCAATCTTCTTTTCATCGGTTTTCAGCTTCGGTGTCGCTCCAGTGAGGTACCCGGATTGGTTTCTTGCTCCGATTCGCATCTCCGTTAGTTGTGACCATAGATGATAGTTCTTGTCATAAAGAATGACTTCGGTGGGGAAAGGTGCACCTTGAACATTCTGAACAATGACTTGCGAAGTGTTTGATGCTTCCCCCATTGATACGAGAATTCTGAGGTTTCGTTAGGGTTTCAAGATGATGAATTTCGCTTTGATACCATGTGATTTTGAGATAGAGCAACTGTGGAAGATATCTTTCGATTTCTTTTTTTTATATATTTTATTACCAAGGAGGGGTCCATATATTTATACAGGGAAGCACTATCTATCTACGGTACAACTTAATTCTAGGATCAATATAGGAAATGCACAACAACCTATCGCTATGTACAACTAAGTTTCCGAGATTGGCTCTTGCTAACAATGTTGTTCATAAAGAAAGAGTTGTAAACCACAATGAGGCCATGTCCTTTGTGTGTGACGAGCTCTATGTGCTCCTTGAGCACGTCCATTGGAGCAAATGATAGATTTTGCTTAATTAATGTAAATTGGCTATTCATCTTAAAGACATCTTGATAGTTATGACTATAAACATGTAAGGAGGGTCTTGAACCTTAAGATTCCAAAGACAGAATCTTGTAACGGGTAAAGAATTATAACACCCCAAATAATTAAAAGCTAATGAAGTACCTTAATGAGGTTTGGAAAATATAATTATCCATAATTATTATTATTTGGAAAAAAAATGCTATTTATAACAATGTATAATATATATGGAAATGAAAGTTAGTAAAATGCTAATAAAAGCAAAGCAGTTGTATTGAATGATAAAATAAAGGTAGGTTGGTTGAGGGGTGCATCTTGGATTTAAAGTAAAAGTTGGAGGGCCAAAGGTGGCCAAAGACCAAACTTTTGCACTCTCTCTTTTAAATCTAATGTGTGTGTTTTCTTGTTACCAAAGAGAATAGGAGAAGAAGAGAGGAAGAAAGTTAGGAGTAAGAGATTTGAAGCTCAAAATCTCATGAAGCCGGAGCTAAAAAGTGAGGTACATCTTCCCTCATCATCTTCTTCTTTGTTTTCTTCCCCAAACTCTCAAATAAGAGTTAGAACTAGGGATGAGTTTGGTATTGGACCGGTACCGAACCTGTCCAAAACGGTTAGTACCGATAATTTTTTGTGTGATTAAAGGTACCGAATACCGAAGCGAATTTAAATGACCGGTACCGGTTCGGTCACGGTATCGGTACCGGTTTTATGGTACTATACCGAATTTGGTACCGAAAATTCAAGAAAATAAACAACAATAAATTCATTGATCAAAAAATTAACGAGATTAGTTGTTTAAAATTCATTCCAAATACTTATGAACTTTTTGACCGAATTTATCCACTGTAGCTTTCAAATCCACAACCCTATTCCTTGTAAATTTGTAGAGGCAACAAACCAAATTCCTTAATTGTTTTCCAACAAAGAATGTCATTTGCTTCATTGGGCTTGAATACCAAGTGTTTATTATTTTGACCACAGAAATTAGAATCGATAATTAAATGGATGAACACCTGATTTTTACCAACTTTGAATTTTACATCTTTCTATACACCTGACAATGAAACACTTGTGAGCCTTTTCGTATTTAGTACTGGTACCGGTATTACCAATTTTTTAAGTAGTACCGAAACCGGTTAGTACCGATCCCGATTTAAACAACAAACAAGAACCGAATACCGGACCGAATGTACCGGTTCGGTACGGTCCCGGTTTGGTACCGGTATTCGGTATAAGAATCTCATCCCTAGTTAGAACCCAAATGGGTTTAGTTGGTTGGTTACGAAATCAATCACAATACTAATGGTATTGTGATATAATGTCATTTAGTTGTTATGGAACTCAAAAACGTAAGCACATTGAGTGATTCGGTTAATTCGAGTTTAAACCCATTTTAGAGCTGAAATGAGTCCTTGGATCAATGGGTAGTGTTGTGTGTGTTTTGGAAGTTCAACATGTGTCTAAAAGTGTTAAAATATGTGATATGATTGATCCCAAGTGTTGGTATGAAGTTTGATTGAGTTTTGGGATTTTTGATGTAAAACCCATAACCTTTTAGTGCAGGTCTGTATAAGCACGTCATGCTTATTTATGAGCACGACATGATCATCTAAAAATCATTTTTGTAAGTCTCAAGAAATCTGACATGCTTTTTTGAGCACGCCATGTTTATCATTAGCATGTCATGTTTGTCAGCAAGCTCTTTCAAAATGTTGCTATGCTCTATAAAGTGTGACATGCTCTATGACATTCTTCCCTATTTGATACAAAAATTTACTTTCGAGTGTGTGGAACTTCATATAATGGTATTTTAACTATAATAACACATTATTAAACACATTTAAATGCCTTTAAACATGATGATTGAAATCGAGTCGTGTGGGTTGATGGGATGACCTGAGGCACTTGTTTGGGTGACCAAAATCATGTTCGGTGAACTTTATGGGTTTAATAATGTTTGTGGGCTTTTATGAAACCTTATGTAGGTAATTTGAATCATTGAAGCCTATTTGAAGCGGCTTAACATTGTTTTGAGCACTTGCGGCTTGGTTAGAGATGTCAAGACTATATTTAGCCAAACACTATGATATCTAGGATTATTGTAGAATAACAATTACATGTTAATTGTTTTTATGCTTGGGTTGTTAACATGCTATTTGATCTTGCATATTCATATGCTATATTGGATGGATTCATTATAGCCATTATTGGACATGTTATCATGCATCAGAAATTGGACGTGCATTTTCATGCTAGTTGACATCGTTGTGGATTGGATTTCATACATGTTGTATTCAAATACCTTATATTCGATTGAGAAAACATATGTCTCGGAGACCTTGTTGGTTGGTCAAATCGTTTATATGGTTATTTGGTGAGTCATATATATGATTAATTGTTGTTAGTTTAATATAAAAATATTCTTGGACATTAAATATTAAATAGAACCAGTAATGATTATTGATTAGTCAGGCAGATCTTAAGGCCATTATTTATTGATTCTTCATGGCACATTGCATGGTAACCTATTTGTTTGAAAGTTGTCGGTTAGGGACGGTCTGATCGATAAGCCAAATATGATAACCGATCAGTACCCATTTGAAAGATTATAGTTGGAAACCTAATAATAAAAAGATAAAACCTATAACACATGCGACACATTGGATCATTCTTGGCAAATTGGATTGTTGGGTGTCAAACATACTTGATTTATGGGTAACCACTCCCGTACTTGATCAGGATAGACGTGGTTATATGTGTATGTGTGTATGTGTGCATAGGCTTAGGATAACGTAAGAAACTATATACACTGAGAGAAGGATGAGAAGTATTCATGTTCATGAAATCTTACATCTACGGCTGTCATTTGAAATATATACTCTAACATGTTTATATAGAAATCACACGGAATCTAAAACCCAAATCGTGGACCCCACCTCACAAAAAAATTTTCACCTCATTCATTCTACCATCCACGCGCCACACACATCCATCACCACCCCAACACGTCCTTTCGGTTATGTTTGTTTTTTAGGAAGATCTTCGAACCTCTTATGTATGCGAACTCGAATACGCAGGAAGACGTATTATATGGAAGTGCATTTGTTATTTTTCCGTTTGTCCGCGTCTGCAAATGTCTTCCCGCGTCTGCGAAGACCGCAGACCTTTTGGCCATCTCTTCTGATCGAAGATTTCTATAGCTAAGTTCGCAAACCGCATACATCAACCTTTTAAAAAACAAACAGAACCTTCCTCTCTTCCGATTTAATTTTAACTTTAAATGTATTAATTTTTTTATATATTACAAACCACCATAGTCTATTATAATATATGGCTTAGGTTATCATAAGGGTTGGTCCTAAGGGTTTTAATGCCCATGGTGACAACAAAAAAAATTGCCCCTTATAAATACCTAAACAAAAACACACACCAAAGTTTTAGGGGTTTGGAACCTAGTCAAGCTAGACAGCTCATCCCCATGCTGAATTTTATTAAAAAAATAAAATGTTACGGATACATAAACCATTTCTGTTTCCTTAGACTTACTATAATTAACAAAGTCATTATGAACAATATCATTAGACTTGTCAAGAAATTCATCATCGTTATCATTCGGAACATACTCATCAAACTTATTAAGATGATCATTAATGACTTCTGTTTCCATAACATGAATATTTTCATTATTTTTAGGTTTAACAATATATTTAGTTAAAGATCCGTGTAATGAAGTAGTTAGTTTTTTATCTTTTTTCTTACGTTTTCTATTTTGAGCTCCTGTTGGTTGTTTTCAAGAAAACATGGTAAATCATAGTCAATCAAATAAGACTTATAAAATAAAACAATACTCAAGCATAGAATGATAAAACCTGATCAAAATAGCAGGAGCAATAAGTCGTGAGCAAGAAAAAGAAACAATTCGCAATATCAAACAAAAATCATCAATATGCAAAATACATGATCAACAAAATCCAACAATTACAAATTTACAAAATGTGCAATATCAAACATATACAAAATGCTCAACTAAAGATTTACAGAATGCAATTCTATTTGACAGCAACCTAATCAATGATTCAAAATACAGAATGGCAGAATGCCTATTTGACAGTAAACCGATACAAAATGCCTAAACATTGCTGTCACAGATTGTTTGATATTGCCTAAACAAGCACTTGAATGCTCTATTATAGACTAGAGAATTGCTTAACAAGCACTTGAATCACACTCACATAGTGTTTAATATTGCAGAAAGTTGAATGCCTTACCAAAGGAAATAAATTAATATATACCTTATGAGTTATGGCTACATCAGAGATTCAGAGTCTCCACTCGACCACTCTCCAGTCTCGGCAGTCGGCTCTCCACCTCTGACCTCTCCCCTAAACGGCCAGACACCTGCAGGCGCAGGCCCCAACCGTTCGATTGACGATTGATTAAAGATTTAAAGTAAGTAAGCAAGCAACTAACGAGTATTTAACAATGATCATTTGGATATGGAGAAGTGAGAACCTGATTGCAATGGATTGAAGCATATATCGATGGATTGAAGCAACCTCGGTGCCTGGAAAATTGCCCGCTGTCTCGCCGTTCGCCGAGGAGGAAGCACCATCTTCGCTTACTCAGTTGGCAGTTGCTCGTCGATTTCAAAAAAAGTCCAATCGTTTGCCTTGCCATTTGTATCGCCTCGTCATCAGCTCTCAGATTGCATCGCCTCATCTGGAATTGGGCAGTTATTTTTGGGCATGTAGGTTAGCCAGTTGGTGAATTAGTGGGTATGGGTTACAAATTGAACCTACTCATGGATACCTTAGCCCAATTAGTTGATACCTCCAAAAATTTTATAACATTTGTTGCCCTGGGCCTAAGCCCAAGTTGCCCAGGTGTATGGGTTGGGCCTGGTTATCATGATAAGCTAAATATATTTTGAGAAGTGTGAGAAACACTATGATTCATTAAATTTGTATATTGATTCATCAATTTTGTATATTGATTCAATTATATTTGAATCTGTGATTCATTATTTATAAATTTATAAATTAATGGATCAATGTAAAAAAGTAATTTGATTTACTTAATTAATTCGGAATTTATGACTCGTTATTTATATGTTTAAAAAATAATAAATCAATATGTAAAACAATGAATCACAATATTTTTCACATATCTCAATATATATTTAGCTTCTCATTGATCCTAAATCTATATTATATTATATTTAATATAATGAACCTTTTATTAAAATAATACAAGTAGTATACTCGCGCAAAGCGGTGACGCAACAAATAATTGTTCATTTAAAAACATGTGTGTTTAGTGACAGAGTAGACAAAGAAAGGATGTTATTAGATAGTTGTTGGCAAAATGATCTTTAAATTGTCATGCAAATGTATATAGTTAGTTATAACATACCGTCTTAACTCTTGACCTCATATAAGATGAGGGTGACGATCAAGTCCCAAATGCAACCATATTTGGGAAATATAAAATTTTCAAGACAGAGGTTTTAATGGCAATAATATAATAAACTTATTCAAACATGTACAATCATGCATTCAAAGAGCAAGCAAATATTTAATTAAACCATTTCAGAAAAAAAAAACAGGGGCAAACAGTCTCTATGTTAATTAAACTAACCTCAACATGCAACAAATCAAAAAATAACTATAGAATAAGTGGTATAATATAGTTTTATTATAGACCGACTTCAAAGCAAGCAGAGGAGATCTTGTTTGTTTCACCAAGCCGACCAAAGCATGGGCGGCTTGGTCAGTCTGCCGCTCTAGCCTCCTTGATAATGGTTAACTTGATACCCTTGCTTTTATCGGCAGATATGCTCATGGCTTTGTACCCTTTCCCAAAGAAAATAGTCGAAATCAGTAAAGAAGTAAAGACAACTCTTTAATAGAATCGATAACTCATGGGATGACCATGAAATAAAACAAAAATCAGCGACCTTACCGAAGGCTATGATTATTTCCAAGCATATTTAGATACTTCTTAACGGAAATAATTTGCTTTGAGTATAAACGAACCTTGTGGTTGTATACGTAGAGACGATAGGAATTAACGAAGACATGGCTCAATTTTGAAGAAGGTTTTGATTAAACATAGACAAACAGTGATTACAAACAACATATTACGTAAATTTCATATAGGGTTTTGATAACATGGAGACACGTTGAGTGAGTATGATCAATTGACCATGCGTTTGCAGAGGCTAGTGAGGGGATAGTTTGCTTGGGAAGATGCTTGTGTGTTCCTAATAGTGCATGTCTCTCAGGTTTTCAAAAGCATAAGGACAATAAAATTTCAAAGAGTTCAAATTTTCATTTTCAATGATAACTTGTAACATAAGCTGTCTTTATTGTACTTCTTAAATATCAAGAGGTAGGCATCAACTTGTTGTAAATCTTGAAATAGAATTATTTTTAAGACCAACTATCTAACCACAAATTAACCACAAATTGGCCGACGATGACTGAAAATATTATTCGAATTTGTGTAAGTAGCTATATGTGTCCGTCCGTTTCATTTTTTATTTTATGTATTAGGTGGATCTACTCTTTTTTGAAACTTTTCTCATCTCTGAACAAACAAAACTTAATTGCTATGCCATCTAACAAAGCAGAAATAAAAACTAAGAAGAACAACCCAAAATAAACAACAAAGTGGAAATCAAATTTTAATAATGCAAGCCATCAGGCTAAAGTGTCATTTTTGTATGAAGAGACATTTTTGAAGAAGATCAAATCAATTAATATAACTCTTCACACTTAAATTTGTTCATAATCGAGTTTTAATGATACAAACCATCTAGAAAAAAACTCGAATTCTATATGAAGGAACATTATCGAATCAAATACTTGCAATTTTACCTGAAATTTTCACTCAACGCCTAAAATAAACATCAATAACTACATTCTCAAAAGAATATTATAATATCAAACACATTATGAATCCAACCAAATATTTCCCAAAATTGATGCCGGTTATTCCGATGCCTTTGTGTGCTGGCACATGGAAACTAAATCTGTTATACAAACTTAATCCAACGAATCCCGAGACAACTTCAAATATGAACCCAACAAACTGAAAGGCTATGTGCAGATAGTACCATAATGGGTCCTTGTTCTTGAGGTATCTTGCAATGATAGCCCCATATGGCAATATTAGACCTCATCCCAGAAACCCCAACACTCCATGGGTCATTTTCGAATGGTGAAGGTTGTTAGAAGGATTTCCTGAATTTGATGTTGATCCTGATGAACCTGAAGGCATAAAATAAAAAAATAAAACTCGTAATTAGCTTTTGCTTTTGAGGTTGATCAATAAAATAAGTCTCAAAATGGTTTAAAACAGAAACAGAAAGATTTAAAGAAGATGGCTTAAAATTGTTGTATGTCTTAAAATTCAAGATTCTGCTTTAAAAGATCGTACCTTATGCATTATGAGTTGTTTTTAAGATCCTTTATCTGAATGTTTTATATATTAGTATAAATAAATAAATTGTGAGGTTTAATCATGTTTACTTGTCATGAGGTACCTTTTCGAGGATAGCAGACAGATCTTCTCCACCATAATTACACATGTGTTTCAACATCTCCAATTGTTGCAACAAAAGTAGACTTCCAACCACAAATTTCAACCGAATAAAAAAGTATAAAACCATGTAGCAAAAAACCACAAACTCTTACCTGTAGGTGTAGGTTCTGTTGCATTTTCAATGGAAGGTCACCACGTCTACAGATTGGATCAAGGCTCGACGTCGTCCAACGAGTGCGGAATCCTCGTTAGACGCTTAACAGATCGATCACGCGAGGAACACGAAGCCGAACACAATTCTAGCCGATAGGAAACTGACCCCACACGATGTATTGCTCCTGAAACTCTCTGAAGTCGCTTCTAGCTCATACGTGCTCTGATACAAGCTATGAAAATCTTTTTCTTCGAAAGTTATTGAAAATAATTGATTAAGTTCATATTATAACACCTAAGTTCGTTCAAGGCCCAAGCCCACGCACATAGAAGTTCAAGCCCAAGAACATACGAACTTAGGCTAGCTAAGTTCGTACTTTGTGACTTAAGTTCATGGCCTATGCCTTCACAAACTTATCTTCACAATCAAGAACTTATCTTCACGATCATGAACTTAACATGCAAATGTAGACATCATACACAATCATGAACAAACACACATGACTTGTATTAATAAAGCCTTATATATTACATATGATTATCCATTACATATCTAGACTGCTATCGTCACACAGGGTGTACCAACAGACTCCCCCTTGACGATAACTTCTATTAGATATTCATTAATCTACCAAACTAGGCTTATCTGCTACCAGCATGAAGTCCCTGCTCAACACAAACTTTGAACCCTTTATGATATTTCCTGTTTTCTGATCTCAAATTCTCATTAAAAGAGATTCCCTGACCATGAAGTTTATGCAGGTCATCTTTAGATAAAGTGACAAGGTGCAAGGGATCGTATACCCTCAAAATCACCTTTTCTTCCTTGTTTTCCATTACTGCCTCTCCAGTCTCGCTGTCCACATACCACCACATAAGGTCACCTAGAACATCTTTTGGCATTGGTTTCAATGGAACCCTCTTCAGACATTTGACTGGCTTTTATTGTGTCTTCATCCAAGGCCTGTCTGTTAATGGATCTATTCTTGTGTTGTCCATTACCCGCTTGCCTATCCTCGGATTCAACCTTTCAAACTTTCTAGACCGACCTTCCCTTCTAATGATCTTTGCAATGACTTCAGCATAGGAGTCGTCTCCAATGTTGTTTAGTCCCTTCCAGGCTAAGGCTTTAATTGTAACAACCTAACTTTTGATCTAGTCGTAAATTCAGTAATATTTTGAGCCGATAATGTAATAATGTTACATTATTTGAATTATAATTTAATTAAGTAATGAAATATTTAATTAAATTATATAAATATTTATATTTATGAATTAATAATTATTAAAGAGAAATAAATAAAAGAGATATAATATACAAAAATGAAAGTAAGTTAGCTAGCAAATATAACTAGATGAAGTATATAAACGTGATTTATATTCAAAAATTCAGATTCTCTCTCTCTACTCTCTCTCTCTAACTTTCTCTCTCTACTCTCTCTCTACCTTCTCTCTAAAATATCTCCTAAACCGACCGTCCGATTATCAAGATATATATACCGTTAGAAAGATCTCGGAGAATACTACACGAACATACCATTTCCTGCGTGAATTCATACGAATTGAGGTAAGATTTTATATTTTTACGTTTTTATATATATTCGGTATTTTCGAAACTGTTAAGTTTTATGAAATTTAAAGCTATTTCTATGGAGTTTAACTAGAATAAGTATAATATAATCAAGCATAGGCTTAATATTGATCATATTTGTGATTTATGCCTTAGAAATTCATGTTTTAGAGTTGTAAATATGAACAGATTCGAGAGTGTTAAGAACAGACTCGAAATGGGATTAAATTCGAAATATATTCGAAAGGCAAACAACAGATTCGAAGCAGCAATAGATTCGAGGACAACATTAGATTTGAATAAGCCTTATTTCGAATCTATGGAGATAGATTCGAACCCAGCACCCTTCGAGTCTAGTTACTAGATTCGAAAATATCACCCATTCGAGTTTAAACTAGGATTTTTCGAATCTGTTCTTCATGTGGGTGTGGTTCGAGTCTGAGCAAATAGATTCGAATTTATGCATATGTGGATGTGTTCGAATCTAAATTCGATTCTATCACCAACCTTTTTAGTATATTAATAAAACAAAGAATGAGTTATGAACGAACAAGTTATCAGAATCAGATAAAATAAAGATTTAAAGATAAAAGACGATGATATTAATATGATTTGATATGATAAATTCTGGACAGGTTCAGTGAAATTCTGAACATAAAGACAAAGGTTTTAAAAGATTTAAAGCGGGTCAGAGAATTTATTTACAGATTACAGATTGACAAAGATAAAATCCTGAGATAACTCAGGTGGCAGATTCTTATATCTGTTTGACCAAGACCCAGAACTGTGAGTTATAGATATTCAGATTGAACATGCATAGATCCGATTGAGATATATTGTTGTTGATAGATTTATTGACATTCATTTATCAGCTGGATTGAGACCTGTGCACACCATGGATGGGTGTTGCCCAGTGGATCATGATAGTTATTTGACTATCTTTTCATATTACATTTAATATTGCTTCAGACTTTGCTTTATAATTCATTGCTATCATGACTGCTATAGACATATGCTTACATCATTGATCAGACATTTGATAGATTGATTCAGCTTGACTAGCCCTTATGGTCTATTGTTCTAGACCCAGCTATTTCGCCAGTTCTTATGAACTTGGTAATGACCTCCGATGTTCTGCCATATTGACTTACTGGTAGCTAGCCCAGTATGTGGCTGATCCCCACGATTTAAGCGTGAGTGTGGCTTGAACATCATCCGATCTTATGATACTATATCTCAATCATGAGGGCTGTAGCGGCAGCCAAGACATATCACGCTAAGATTTATGACTCCGCTTGACACGCATGTTGATATTGAAAATCTATAAACTCACTAAGAATTGCTTATGGTTGCTACTTCATATTTTTTTACAGGAAAAGGCAAAGGAAAGTCACCTACCGGACCTAGTTCTTAGGTCTTACACGCTCAAGACAGAAGTTTCATAGACCTCTACTCAGCGACCCCATTTTGGTACTAATTAGATGACGATATTATGGTGATCTGGGTAGATTTATTTTGATAATATGATGATATTAATTAGATTAGACTTGTGCCCTTTCTAAGTTTAATTTAAAAACTTAATCTGTAATAAACTTAAATCTTAATAGCTTGTACTGTAATTTAATTTTCCGCATTATAATTACTCTATCTTAGTTTGATTGATATCGTATTGCATGATGTGGGACCTAGACTGGTGAGAACTGCCTCGTAAGGGGTGGTCTTCACATTAATTTCACATTTTGGCAAAGAAATGAAGTCCTTTAGCCTTCTTCTTAGATATTGTAGCCCGTCTTTTATTTTTAGAACAAACAGCTTCAGCTGTCTATCATAGAACCAACTAAGGATACTGCCTGACAATTTCCCTGGACTTGGCATCGGAAGGCATAGGCCACGAACTTAAGTCACACAGTATGAACTTAGCTAGCCCAAGTTCGTATGTTCTTGGGCTTGAACTTATAAGTTCGTGGGCTTGGGCCTTGAACGAACTTAGGTGTTATAATATGAACTTAATCAGTTATTTTCAATAACTTTCGGAGAAAAATATTTTCAAATTTCGTATCAGTGCACGTACGAGCTAGAAGCGATTTCAGAGAGTTTCAGGAGCAATACATCCTGTGGGGTCGGTTTCCTATCGGCTAGCATTGTGTTCATCTCCGTGTTCCGCGCGTGATCGATCTGTTAAGCGTCTAACATAGAAATTAAGACCTTTTGGTCATACATCTCAGTTTGTTACACATATGACATTTCTTTGATTGTTTTATTAGATTTTAGGAAATCCTTCATGTATTATGCCTACCAACATATCTTTTACCTCCAAACCCAGCTAAAAGCCACGTCATTTACCATACACAGTTGTCATAAACGCATATAAAATCCATCACACATGTGAAACCTTTACACAAACACTGATTAATTAAAACATTTTGCAGACACTAACCACGATATCTGGAAGTCGACCCGACATACAAAACCTGACCCAGATCCCAATGTTCACAAACAAACCCGGTACAACTGACCCAAAGTTTTCTAACAATATAACGAACACATACAGATAAAAAAACAGAATCCCTAGGCAACAGCAAGATCACGCTCCTACTTTCGCTCTAGAGATGGCGGTCCTACCTTCGGTTCCCAGGACAAACATATCAGGCTCGAATACGTAAGCTTCCCAGCTCGTGAGTACACAAGGGTTAGACACTTCACTAATCACATAAGCACATAACGCATGTCACATGGTAACTCTACACTACGCGGCATAACACACGCCAACAAGCCTCTAATCAGAGACACTAGAGATCCAATACAGAAAGAGATTGTCATCTCAATTGGAGAATCCCCCCCCCCCCCCCCCCCTGGAGCCAAGCCACGCCCGTGGAGGCTAACAGGTGTGACGACCGCATATATATATGGGAGCCTTACACAGGGTTAAACAGAGCTACACAGCTCCCGTGATAACTCATCGCGATACACTATAATGGATCTCAAACATACATCACATTCAAAGAAAGAATGACCAAACCTGAGGGGCAGCTCGCAGTACCCAAATGCAATCACAATAATATATGCACATATTATGACTCGATAAAAGTAGGCCCTTTGAAAAGAACTCGTGAAAAGAACTCGTATACTCACCTGGATCACCACGCACAACTTCCCTAATTCGCTGATCTGAACCCGACCCGCAACTATCTTTGACAATCCATGTACACACAATAATTCTTCCAAAATTAATCCCATTTATTCAATCACTATTATTATAACTGTTTGAACGCTAAAAGCAACCCAAATGACCACCAAAGCCCAAATCCGACCCAAGCCCAGCTAAGCCGGATCGCAGCAGCACCTCCCCGTCGCGATCGTGCCCAAACCTTAGGTCGCGTACCCCCCGGTCGCGCTGGTCATCGCGCGCTCGCTCTGCGCTTCGCGACCGCGCTCACAACGAATAGAAGACCCTCTGTTTCTGTTTCTATTCTGTCCAGGAGATTTAATCTCACCAAACCCAACTCCAGCATATAAAACACATATAATTGATACCAAAACACTCATAAAACATGCAGGAACCAATTCCCACAATTCCATAACCATTAACACAATAAAAAAATAAGATTTAAACCAAGGATTCTCACCTTTACTTCAAGAACACCACTAGGAGACTTTCAATCTGATTCTAGCAACCTTAATCACCTGAATTGATCTTGAATTCAGTCCAGCAGCAAGCAAGGAAAGCCACACACACTTATTTCTTTGATTTTTGCACAAAAGGGGGAATAAAGGCATGTCACAGAGATATACGTACATATACGGATCCGCTTATAACGTTGGTTCAACACCGATACTCGACTCCGTTATTAAAAATCCACTATTTATATCAATAATTCCCATTTAAATCCGTGAATCCATAATTATAATTAATCCACTAAAATTATATCCTGAACCAACGTAATCCCTGTCCCGACACGTATAATTCACTATACGGGACGCGATTGGACCAACGCAATAATCACTATTATAATTAGTCAATGAGATAATTACACGTACCTGCTCGGGAGTCGGGGTGTTACAAATTCTCCCCCCTTACAAAGATTCCGTCCCGAAATCTAACTCTAACTCTGGAAGAGGAAAGGATAGCGGCTTCGCATATCGGACTCAGTCTCCCAAGTCGCACTGGTACCATTATGATGTCTCCACTGAACGAGTACCAATGGTATCTCCTTATTGCGCAACTTCTCCACTTTGCGATCAGTAATCAGCTCCGGCTGCTCGGCATATCTCAACTGATCATCCACAGATATCTCTGACAACGGTACGTACTGATCCTTGTTAGACAGACAAACATTTTCTCAAATGACTCACGTGGAATGTGTCATGTACATCGGCCAACTCTTGCGGTAATCTCAATCGGTAGGCCTAATCTCTGACCCTGGCTACGATCTCAAACGGCCCAATGAATCTCGGACTCAGCTTGCCCCGGTGCCTGAATCAGATTACCCCTTTCCACGGAGACACTTTCAGCAACACCTGATCCCCAACACGAAACTCAAGCTCGGAAGAACGGCAGTCAGTATAACTCTTTTGACGGCTCTGTGCAACACGCATATGCTCCCAGATATTAGCTAATTTATCACTCGTCTCCTGAAGTAGCTCGGGCCCATTGATCGGTCGCTCACCGACCTCACCCCAACACACTGGTGTTAGACACTTACGGCCATATAATGCTTCAAACGGTGTCATCTTAATCGAGGCGTGGTAGCTATTATTATACGCGAACTCAACTAACGGGAGATGCACATCCCAGCTACCTCTGAAGTCTATAGTGCATGCTCTCAGCATATCCTCCAGTGTCTGATTTGTGCGCTCATTCTGCCCATCTGTCTGAGGCCTGTAGGCTGTACTCAGCTGAAATCGTGTACCCAACTCTCACTGGAAGCCCTGCCAGAACCGTGAAGTGAATCGAGTATCGCGATTAGAAGTAATCGACTTCGAAATCCCATGTCGCGACACTATCTCATCAATGTACAGCTGCACTAGCTGATCCATCGTGATCGTACCCCGAACAGCAAGAAAGTGCGCACTGTTAGTCAACCGGTCCACTATGACCCAAATCATGTCGTTGCCACGGACAGTATGAGGAAGTCGGACGATGAAATCCATCGTGATGTGGTATCATCTCCACTCGGGAATCTCCAGTGGCTGTAGAGGGTCGTGCGGTTTTTGGTGCTCACTCTTAACTCGCAAACATGTCATACACTGCTCGACGTAACGGCCCACATTCCTTTTCATACCCGGCCACCAGTAGAACTCTCTGAGATCCCGGTACATCTTGGTGCTCCTAGGATGAAAGGACAACCTCGACTTATGTGACTCATCAAGTATCAACTGCCTCAAGTCCCCAACTTTGGAACCTAAACTTTGTCTCTCAACGTATAGATCCCTCGGCCATCACTGACCAATGACTCTCTCTGCCCCACCAACCTCTCTCTTTTTAAGTTCTGCTCCCGCAAACCCTCAATTTGTGCCAATCTCAGACTGTCAACCAGGGTAGAGGTGATCTTGAGTCTCACAGCTCGGGAAGTAACCGTCTGAACACACGCCTTATGGCTCAAGTTGTCAGCTACTACGTTCGCCTTCCAAGGATGATACTGTATCTCACAGTCATAGTCTTTCAGGAGCTCTAAACTGCGTCTCTGTTGCATGTTCAAATCCTTCTGACTGAATAGATACTGAAGATCGTAGACCGTATGATTCTCTTCATATGTCTTCAACTGCCTCAAAGCGTAGGCAATCTCCTTGCCTCGCTGCATCAATACACAGCCCAGTCCCGTCCGTGATGCATCACAATATACCGCAAAATCTTCAGTTCCCTCGGGCAAAGCCAACACCGGCGCCTGACATAATCAAGCTCTCAACTCAGCAAAGGCAGTCTCCTACTCGTCATTCCACTTAAATGGTACGCCCTGTCGTGTCAGTCTCGTTAACGGCATGGCTATCCGTGAAAAGTTCTGAATAAACCGTCTGTAGTAGCCTGCCACCACAGCCTAAATCTTCGCGGGATCCCCTTTGATGCCCTCACTGCTCACAACATGGCTCAAGAACTACTCTTCTCGGAGCCAGAACTCACAATTCGAAAACTTCGCATAGAGTCTCTCTCTCTCTCTCTCTGCAGCACACTCAAGACCTCCCTCAAGTGCTACTCATGCTCCTCAGCGCTTTTCGAGTAGATCAATATGTTGTCTATGAACACAATCACAAATCGATCCAACAAGGCTCTACACACCCTCTTCATCAAATCCATGAAACCTGCGGGTGTTTTAGTCACTCCAAATGGCATGACTAGAAACTCGTATTGTCCATAGCGCATCCTGAAGGCTGTCTTGGGCACATCCTCTTCCCTGACCTTCAGCTAGTGACATCCAGATCGTAAATCAATCTTCGAAAAGAAGCTAGATCCCTGTAGCTGATCGAATAAATCTTCGATTCGCGGAAGTGGATATCTATGCTTCACCGTCACTTTATTTAGCTCTTGATAATCGATACACATTCGCATGGTACCGTCTTTCTTCTTCACAAATAACACTTGTGCTCCCCACAGTGAGGAGCTCGGACGGATAAATCCCCTGTCCAGCAATTCCTGAAGCTGAGTCATCATCTCTTGCATCTCAGTGGGTGCCAGCCTATAAGGCGTCTTCGCAATCGGCACCGCTTCAGGGATAAGGTCAATCCGGAACTCTACCTGGCGATCTGGCGGTAGCCCAGGTAATTCATCTGGGAATACCTCAGGGTAGTTTCACACTACAGGTATATCCCCTACCTTCATCTTCTCCTTCTGGGGTGTCAATCACATAAGCCAGAAAGGTCTCGCAACCCTTAGTCACATATCTCTGAGCTCTAACCATCAAGATAATCCCTATCTCGCCCTTTCACCTCGCCCAGTAAACTGTTACGGTCTCAGTCTCAGAAATCGGTATCCTTATCATTTTTTTAGCACAAAAAATGTCTGCCTGACGGGCTGTCATCCAGTCCATACCGACGATCACATCGAAGCTTGTAAGGTCACCTACCTACGGATCCAATCTTGACGCGACACCGTCCAAGAAGTGCAGAATCCTCGTCAGGGGTTTAACGGATTGATCACACACACACGAAACACGGAGACCAACACGATGATAGACGTAACGACGAACTTCCCGACACGTGAATCTCTCCAAAACTCTCTGCTAATCGTTCACAAGTTCGTAATCGCCTCTCAACACTAAACTTTGCAAAGATTGTTAATCAAAACTGATTAACCCTTAATTATAACCATTAACTTCGAACTTGGTCCATAAAAGTTCATGAAGGCCCAAGCCCACGAACTTGTCCACCAATAAGTTCGAACCTGGCTTTGAACTTATTCTAGAACTTGTCTTTGAACTTGTTCTAGAACTTATGTTTGAACTTATCTTTGAACTTAAGTAAACATCAATCACAAACAAGATCAAACATATATACAACTAATATCAAACATATGTATTAACTTGCAATTACAAAAGCCTGATCTAATACAAAAGATTATATACACTTAGACTGTTATCGTCACACAGGATGTACTAACAGACTCCCCCTTGATGATAGCTTCTAACTAGATATTCAATTAATCTAAGTACCAGACCTATTCAAAATGATACCTGCATAAAGTCCCTATTCAACGCAGACCTTTACCACATTACGATATTTTTTTGCCTTCAGTCTTCATATGTGCATCATATGAGATTTTTTGGACATGAAGCTTACATCTTTGGATAAGTTGACCAGGTGCAATGGATCGTACACTCTCAGAATCACTTTTTCTTCAAGGTCTTCCATAACTGCTTCGCCTGTCTCAATTTCTGATACCACCAGTTCAGATTTCCCAAAAACATATTGAGGCATTGTCTTCAGAGGAACCTTCTTCAAACATCTAACTGGCTGTTAATACATCTTCATCTAGGGTCTGCCAGTTAGAGGATCGATTTTCGTATGATCCATTATCCTCTTTCCTACTCGTGGATTTAGCTTTTCAAACTTTCTAGATCTCCCTTCCCTTTTGATAATCTTCGCAATTACTTCAGCGTAGGGATCGTCTCCGATGTTGACAAGCTCTTTCCATGCTAAGGGCTTTATCTCAACTTTAGGAAGTGAATTGAGGTCCTTCAATCTTCTCCTCAGATATTGTAGGCCATCCTTTCTCTTGATGATAAAAAGTTGCAATTCTCGATCAAAGAACCAGCTAAGAATGCTCCCTGACAGCTTTCCAGCGCTCGGCACTTTCATCTTTTTCTTCACAGCTAACTCAGACCTTTTTTCTTCCTTTCTAAACCACAGCTTTCTTTTCTCTTCATTTGTGAGTTCCCTATCAGGCTCCTCACTCTCTTATTCAACATTTAGAGCATCCTTAAACACATCAATGTCTATCATGTTCTGCTCAGTCGTAGTGTATGTATCAGTGATAGGATGTTGTTGAATGATGATCTCATCTCCCTCATCTTCCTCATCAACCAATATTTCGTCATCAGATCTCCAGTCAGCAATGTCTTCTGGGATGAACTCACCTTCTTCAAGATCTTCTACTTCATCCTCAAAATTTAACATTACTTCTTCATCTTCAATATCGACCAAGGCTCCGATTATTTCCAGATCAATTAGCTCTGTTGCCTCTGGAGCTTTGCCTTTTTCTTGAGATTTACCTCGAAGAACCAGGCTCCCCCCTGAACATTAGCTTGCTGAGCAGTCTTGTGAGAAAGATCTACTAGCTCACTTTCTTTTTGCATGTCTGGATCATCGCCTTCTTCATCATCTCTCCTGACTCTCCTCAATTCATCACCTCTGAAGCTGCTCTTCCCCTGAGCTTGGAGATCTTTCATTATTTTCTCAATCAGGGTCTGCAGAGTCAAAATTTAAGAACGCGGAGTCGTCAAATCTTCTTGCTGAGCAGCAACAGTCGTTTGAAGCTTTGCATTTTCTAACTCCAGCCTTGATTTATGCTGTTGCAATTCATTGACTGGTGTTGAAAGCTGGTATATTTAGACTGTTTTGGAAGTCCACTTTGCTCTTCAACTCTATAAACCGCTGATTTTCGTTGAATGGAGTCGAGGTGGATGGAATGGAGGCGGATCTTGATAGAGCTGCGGTTGATGTGGATGGAGCGGCGGTTGACACAGATGGAGAAGTAGCAGATGTGGATGTAACTCCCTACATGAAGCGATGCTTTTTTCCCTATGGCGAGTGGCAACTGGGGCTACTTCTTCTATTTCAAAGTCTGAATCTTCTGTTTCTTCATCACGAATTATAGGCTGAGTCATCTTCCTTCAGCTGACAACAACTCTAGATCCATATCTGCTGATGGTAACAGCCGGATCTTCAGCTTCCGTCTCCTTAGAATTTGATTCAGACTCAGACTCAGAGGCGGTCTCAACGTGACCCTCAGCCTCAGCCTGTTCCCTCGCATCTTCTCCTTCCACATGACCCTCTATACCTACAGACTCGGCCATAGGAGGTTGATATTCATCGATCTCCTTGAAAATGTCATCTACTTCAGCTGGTGGTTCCAAAATGTATTGAACCAACTATTCAGTTATATCTTCCTCCGCTGCTGCTCCTTGAGCCCAGATATTCTGCAACGTTTGTTCCCGTAGGTCGAATTGTGGAGCCGAACTAGATGGCCCAGCAGTTTCAGTAGCGGGTTGTGGGTGGGGAGTCGATCTTGCAACCGGAGTGCGTCTTACCGGTGCTCTTTGAGGTTGTTGCTGTTGCTGTTGTTGTTGTGGGGGGGGGGGGGTGCTTCACCTATCCAATTTTCTCCTTCCAGAGCGACAAAATCAGGATCTATCACTACACCAAACAACGGTGCCACCTGAGGCCTGACCTGCTCAGCCCTACGTGCATTATGGGTCTGGCAGTCAGCAAAAATACGTTTATCAATTAAAGCAACAACACTTTGGTCGGGTAGTGGTGGCAGATTCGGAAAAAAGTGTCGGATAATCATCATGATAAATCGGGGATACATCAAAAATCATTCCCTAGCCGGAGCGGTGATCTGGTGGATGAACTCTCCAAAAAACATTTCCGAAAAGCTAAACCTTTTGTTGTACACCAAGGCAATCAGAGCAGATTGCAGCTTTGAAACCATAGTGTCGAACCCTGCCTACTTTGGTGCAAAACACACCATTATTACGTGGACTAGATACCTCCACTGCCCTATCAAACCGCTCTTTACATATGATGCCTTCGTTATGTCTTGTGCATAACCCATTCAGATAAAGGCCACTTGCCTTATATGCATCGGAAAGTCTATCGGGCCTGCTTCCTGATCTTCGGTGCCCAACTGCAAAATCTGCCGCAACATGTTTACAGAAAAGACAATAGGTTGACCGCCTACTCTTGTACGTAAAACAGTAGGGGTAACGGAGCAATCCACCTGAAGGTGTTCCCAGAACTGCCTCACATATGTCAGCGTGATTGGAAGATTATGCGTCAATGCATATGACACTCTAGACTGTGTCAAAAACTCTGTCATAGAACGGTAGGGCTGAGCTTCTGGCAATTGTAGATCCACAGCCATGACCATATTACACTTATTATAGAAAGCACGGTCTCCCATATCTGCACACAAAATCACCAATCAAAAATTAGATATTAATTTAAAATTAAATTTGTTATATTCGAATTTGTATAACTTCGAACTTGATTAAGTTCAAAGTCCAACACATTCAAACTTAAACAAATTCGAGAATGTTAATAAGCATTCGAACTTAATTAAGTTAGAAACATCCATTCGAACATGACTGAGCTTCTGGCAATTGTAGATCCACAGCCATGACCATATTACGCTTATTATAGAAAGCACGGTCTCCCATATCTGCACTCAAAATCACCAATCAAAAATTAGATATTAATTTAAAATTAAATTTGTTATATTCGAATTTGTATAACTTCGAACTTGATTAAGTTCAAAGTCCAACACATTCAACTTAAACAAATTCGAGAATGTTAATAAGCATTCGAACTTAATTAAGTTAGAAACATCCATTCGAACATGACTGACTTCGAACTTATGGATATTTCAACAAGTTCGAACTTTCTGACAAGTTTAAACCTGAAGAACAAATTCGAAGTCGGTCACTTTAAACTTAAAAACTATGATTTTAACCCCATTAGACTTAATTAACCGTGTAATCTAGTCCTATTAGGTTCTAATCTAAGTTATGCATCATTTAATTTAAGTTTTATCTTTTAAAACTTGTGATTTAAAGTCACCTAGTTTTAAATGGTATAAAACATAGAAATCCTCGATTTTAAGCACAAAAACACCCAACTCTTACACTTACTTAGATATTTGTTGGTTTAATATGCCTAAGAATGTGAAAAGGTTCGAGAAACACTGAGAAACGTCGAGGAATAGGAAGAAATTCGAATTGTCGGTAAGTTCGAAGATATTTTCGAGATCGCCGGAGACAAGTTCGTGAAAGTAAATTCGAGGGTAGGTGTCTTAAATGAAGTACTATTGACCTATTTATATCAACTACCTTTGAACTTAGCTTAAGTTGAACTTCCAGCAAGTTCGAAGGTAACTTCGAATTTGTCTGGATTTCGAACTTAACTGAAAATTTTGAAAATTTTTAATAAAATCCAACTTTTTCATATAACGGAATGTGAAATGTAGTTTCTACCAATCAATCAACAATAACAATAATCAATCAAGAACAAGAACAATTAAAACTAACCGAATGCTTCAATTGATGATTGAAACGATTACAAAGATGAGAATTGAAACTGTTAGACACTGTAGCCCTATATTCTCTACAATGATTTCTGTCCATATGTAATTTGCAAAATGTCAGATCTTCTAAAATAGAAAGTCAAAGATGCTATTTATACATTTTTACTAACTATCAAGGAAATACAAAATAGACCCTAAACTTTGTTTTTCATCAACTAAAACATATCCTAACATTCTCCCCCTTTGATGAAAATAGCAAAGTCGTTAAACTGATAAGCCCAGCTTTTGTTCAAACCTTCTGATACTTTTACGATCCGAAAGCCTCCTTTCAATCTTTGAAATAAACTCAACCATGGGTCTTCGGTCGTTTACAGATAAGGCTCCTTTCTTTGTCTTTCTTTTCTGGTCTGCTGCAAGCTTACCTTTCAAACCACTTAAAACTTTAATCAAAGTACCATCTGAAAACTTGTTCAGCTCCACACTCCTCATTGCTCTCAACTTCTTATTCCGATCTTTATACATGACTGCTGGATGCTTCACCATGATCACTTGAAATTCTTTCAGCTCACCAGCAAATTTGATATCTCTGTGAGGCGCTGTCATGTTGATCTTCCTCATGCCTCTTTCAACCCCTATCTGTAGATCTTGCACTGACATCAATACCAACTTGGTATGCATGAAATGAAACAGTGTCTTAAGCGCAAATCTAAAGTGTTCATTTCTTTTGTTTCTGCACAATTCATCAAAAAGATGTTCAATATCTACCAAGTGCATGTTGAACATTTCAGCTTCTGTGAACACATAAGTATTTCCATCTGATCTAGTGACTGTGAACTCTGGATAAAAAATCTTGACAAATCTTTCTTTTTCAATCTTCACCAGATCGACTATTCTGAATTCACTTTTAACCTTCTCAACCTCTTGTGTTTTATTTCTCAGGAAACTGACATAGTTAACCAGATTAGGCATATTTGGCTCTAGAACTCTGAATAACTTGTGGAATGAGCATGGAGCTTGTTTCTTGCAAAAGATCCGTTTCTCCAGAATATCTTCAATATATGGCATCTTATTCCTTTTTCTAATAAACTCAGCAGATCTATTCTCTGGAAGCTCAAGCTTTTTCACCTTCTTCTTGCTGATCTCATCCTTATTCAACAAAGTCAGCATATCTTGTATCTCCCTCTGAACCACTTGTGGCGCTTCAAACCTAAGTCTATGTTGTTTCTTAGATTCATCGGCAAGCACATACTCGTTGAAAAACCTATCCATCACTTCAACTTCATTCAATACAACTTTTTCTTGAGCTACACTGCTCTCAACTTGAAACTCTTCAAACTCCTCTTTAACTTGTACAACTACCTCAGGCTTTTCAACCGTTGGTGTCGATTCAACATCCTTCAAAAATTCCTCAACTAACACTTCCTCCTCCTCGATTCTTTAAGCTCTAAAATCTACATCAGTCAAAGCTATTATATCATCATCTTCAGAAACTTCAATATACTCCTCTCTCTCTTCTCCTGTCCCTTGAATACTTAGCTCAAGATTTTTCTCTTGAACATCTTCATCTGAATCAATATACTCAACAAAGTGATAAATATCAGACTGAATGTTCAAAGGAACTGGAACATCTTCATGAAGAATCAATCCCAGCTCTCTTTGTTCACTAGCCGACTCATTAGATCCCCCAGCTTCTTTTTCCTGAACTTCCGACTCCTTTTCTGGATATGTAATCATTAATATCCCAGGCGTTGGTTCATCAAGCTTTTTCCTCTTCTCCCCCTCATGAGGAGCATCATCGGAGTCTTCGTCATGCTCATCATGTTTCCTCTTGGACGAGGAAGCTTGAGCCTTGCAAGTTTCTTCAACTGCAGCCACCCTTTCTGAAAGATTACCTAACGCCGTTATCATAGTACTTTCCAGGCTAATCATGCGTTCTCTCATCTCATCAAATTGTTCAAAAACAAATTCCTTCAAATCTTCCTTTAAGTCTTCTACGGCTTGTTGTGACTGAGATTGCTTCACCGACTCCTCTGCAACATCCTTTCCCTTTAAAAACTTCTGAATGTTTGTCATTTGGGCCATTACCTCAGCTAATTGATTAAAAACATGCGTATTTACTCCAGTCACAGCTTCATTCAATGCTTTTGTCAAAGTGGATTTAGTAACAAATGGGGATAATGTCACCACTGGGTCACGTAGACTTCCAGTTGTCACAGTAGTCGAACTTGTATAAAGTACTTCTGTGTGGCTAGTGCTCAGAGTTGGTAGTGTTGTTTCTCTGACTGGACTTCCACCCTCTTCAAGTGACGGAGCAACAAATGCTTCCGTTACTGAGGGTGTTCCAGTGGGAACACTAAGTTCAACCACACTCACTTCAACAAATGAAGGTGACTCAAGTGTCCTAGACTGTATAGGAGCTAGACTCGGTGATTGAAAAGAAGTCGTACACACGGGCAGTTGTGCACTTGTTTCAATATCCATTAAGTCCAAATGACTTTCGGATAGATTGTATGGTTCATCCCTGTGTTCAATTGAAACAGTCTCCTGTTGAGAGGAGACTGAGTGGATAGATGGGTGTGCAATTGTCAGTGGGATACTGACTTGTTCAATGCTAACTTTCATAGGAGAGCTAACAGTAGACGTGGTTAATTCCCGGCTTTCTAGGGTCATGGTATCCCTCACACTCTCTGTAGCAATTTGTACAATATCTATCATCATTCCTCCTCCCTCATAATGATCACCTCCATCATCACCATCATCATCATCATCTCCTTCTCCTTCTTCTTCTTGTATATCTGACAACGTCCTCTCAGAATCTGACTTTTCAGCTTCTTCCTCACCACCCCTTACACTAACATCTCCCTCACTCTCAGAATGGGCAACCTGAACTTCAGCCCCTTGCTGAGGTTCCTCTACTCTTAAGGCTCCTGGGCTAAGAGATCCCGGTTCCTGGGTCTCTATCGGAGCATGATCTATTCTATATAATCTCACATTCTCACTTTCTTGATCCGCATATTTAAGCAAAGACTCTGGAATTGGCATAATGTTTGCATTTGGTGAATCCGGTACTTCATGTAGGCTCATCATAACATAATCCGGACATCTCTGAGAATTGGCTCGCTTCGGAATATTTTCATTAGCACGAAGGATCCCTCGGATAAGAATCTGTATGAATCTCTGAAGTGGCACAAATTTTCTTGCTCTATTTGTTGTTTTTGCAAGCACAATCTCTTTCAAACCTTCCCATATGCACTGAGCATAATCGTAATGCTTGTTGAATGCTATACCATGAAATATCCTCAAACAGTGAATACTGCATCTATCAATGCCTGTGTGTTTTGAAGTCATACACCTATTTATGATTCCAAAGAGTGTATACCATTCTCCATTTAAACCATTCCTATGAAACTTTGAGCTCTTCGGTAGTGGCTTTGAGTAGCCCAAGCAGATTAAATCATGTACCAGCTCCTCATCTGAAACAAAGTCTTCAAAGTCTGCCAACTCTGGGAAGTTTACAGTGTCTATACGTCTCGGAAGAAATAGATTATGACGCAGTCTTGCGAGAGTGATTTTTGTGTTGAACTGGTCTATTGTCACTTTAACGTGATGATTTCCGTCAGCGAAAACAAATTTGACAGTGTGCCAAAATTGTTGTAAATACACTTGTGGAATAGACGGTTTGTATTGAAGCAGATAACCGAGTGGATGGCTTTTTAGAATGTCCACAACGATAGGATGACTCACTTTAATAACCTTGGTATCTAGACGATGGTTATTATCTCGGAAAGGAAGGCAATGTTTAGGTTTTACTAGCTGGTTATCTGGAATAACATTTGATTGTGATGGTCGGGCAACTGAGGTAGACCTAACAGGGGTAGATACAAGGGTATGATTTGATGATGAATGTGAGTCAGAGGAATTTGAGTTCTGAGATTGTACTGGAGATGCCATTTGAACACCTGTAAAAACAAGAACATCATGTTAGTCAGATCATGTACACAAATGACATCCTTCAAAATGTAGAAAAATTGTAACATTTTATCAGAAATTGTCAAAACTTGTGATTTTCTTTTTAAGGCATCGGGATTCCAGACAATAGTAGTTAATTATTGAACGGATTCCAGAGTCAATCGTTTTGAGACCAATGTTAGAAAAACACAACTTTATAACAATTTCTTACAAAATGTGACATTTTTCTTAAATCATAAAAAAATTCCACACTTAGAAAAATTTTCTGTTGAAACTCGAATAAAACTCTAAGTTTCTCGAATGACTCTTGATCAATGTCGAGTGACACATGAAACAACTCGAATAAGTCTATACACAACTCGAATGATGTATACATGAAACTCGAATAAGTCTATAAACAACTCGAATGACATATACATGAAACTCAAATAGAATATGTACTAAACTCGAATGAAACATGGGATCCAACACTCAACTCGAATGACTGTCGTATTCTCGATAAGACCATTATCCCAACTCGAATAAGCTTTAAACACTTACATTCTGAAAATTTTCTAAGTGTTACACACACACTTGTCAACTCGCATGAAACACAAATGTTTCTCGAATATTATGTGTACTAAACTCGATTAACTCTGAGTTTTATATGAATTAACTCGAATGTCTCATGATGCAACTCGCATGACTCACCGATGCAACTCGAATGACTTATAAAGCAACTCGAATGGCTTACAATGCAACTCGAATGAGTTTTATTGCAACTCGAATGATGCTTTATTCGAGAAATGTCTTTTTATTTTACCACAAGTCTAAAACTCACTGATTTTATGAATTTTAAGTTCAGAGATCTTTTTCAGTGTTTTAAAACTTGTACCCCCCTCGAAAATGTATTTTAAACACATTTGATTTACTGAACTTTGAACAAAAACAACTCTAAAGTTGTTAAAAATTCAAATTTCAGTTTATTTATGAACTCGGAACTGTTTCATTAGAAAAATCAGTGATTCTGTTTGTGTGATGTAAAAATGACTTATGAAATTTCAGATTCATAGTCATAATACCAATACGAGCCTCATCACACATTTAATTTCAACTTTATGAACAAATAACAGTATTTGCCATTAATGGTCAAGAACACAAAAAAAATATATGAACAGGTAGATGCAAACATCACATACTAAGCATATACACTAAACATATAAAGAAACAAACTGAAATAAAAAACTTTTACTCACAATATTGATGAAAAATTGTCAGTTGTGGGTTTGAGCTTTCTTTGAAGTTAAGGAATCTTGTTGGAGAAGATGAAGAATTAGAATTTCCGAAAAAATGATTTGAATTTGAAAATTCAAATTTATAGTCCCACTAACCGGCCCACTTTATTTTTCAAATTTTCAAACACTCGGCCCATCATCTAAACCAAATTAGCCCACAAACTAACTTTTCAATCAAAAAATTGTGACTAAAAAATATCAAGATAAAATTTGAATTTCAAAAAAAATTTTAACAGCACACAAACAAAACAAAAAAATTTTAAAATGGACTTAAAAAAATATTCATACTGAAAAAAAAAATTTTGCACATAAAACATCACAAAAAAAAATTTGAAAACACACAAAAAAAAATTAAAAAAATTAAAAATATTAACAATACTCATTTGCTCCCCCTTGAATTTCTGAAAGTTGCTCCCCCTCAACAGCATATTCAATTTCTCAGCTCTGCTCCCCCTACAAAATAACAGATAATTTTTCTCAGATTTACTCAAAATCAAATAAATTTCTTTTCTGCTCCCCCTGCACATGACAATCCAGATCTTGTTAAATTCTAAAGAATATAAACTTTTTATGATTCATGAATTTAACATCAGATAAAAATCACTTTAAAAAATTGAAAATTTTAAAATTATATTTTGAAACTACTGAATTATTACATCTTAACGATTCAACATACCTAATTTGTATACCAAAAAATTAAACCGCTTTTCATCTAACGCTTTGGTAAACAAATCAGCTAGTTGATATTCAGTAGGTACAAAATATAATTCTATATTTCCATTTCTACATGATCTTTTATGAAATGATACCGAATGTCAATGTGTTTCGTTTTTGAATGTTGCTCCGGATTTGATGCAATAGCTATTGCGCTCTGAGAATCACAATATATTGGAATTTTCTTTGGTGTAAACCCGTAATCACGCAGTTGGCTCTTCATCCACAACACCTGAGAACAGCAGGAAGATACAACAACGTACTCTGCTTCAGCTATAGACAATGAAACACAATGTTGTTTCTTGGATGACCAACATACAGGTTTGTCACCTAAGAACTGTACTGCTCCGGACGTACTCTTTCTGTCCATCTTATCACCTGCGTGATCAGCGTCAGAAAAAGCAGTCAGATTAAATGAAGATTCTCTAGGATACCACAAACCAAGGTTTGGAGTTCCTTTGAGATATCTTAAAATTCGTTTCGCAGCTGTTAAGTGTGATTCTTTAGGATTTGCCTGATATCTAGCACATAACACATGTAGCAAACATAATATCTGGTCTACTAGCTGTTAAGTACATTAATGACCCAATTATACCTCGATAGTGAGTCACATCTACAGGTTTCCCTGAGATGTCCGCATCGAGTTTTGACTTTGAATCCGGAGCCATGGGAGTTTTCATAGGAGTACTATTGACCATGTTAAATTTCTTTAACATGTCTTGTATATATTTTGACTGATTGATAAAAATACCATCAGTTAATTGTTTTACTTGTAATCCTAAGAAAAAATTTATTTTCCCCCATCATGCTCATTTCAAATTTTTGGGACATTAAAAATGCGAATTTCTTACAAAATTCTGGATTTGTAGACCCAAATATTATATCATCTACATATATTTGTATAACTATGATATCTGACCCCTGACGTTTTATAAACAGGGTTGCGTCAACTGCACCTTTTGTAAATCCACATCTCAAAAGATATGTTGAGAGTGCATCATACCAAGCACGAGGTGCTTGTTTAAGGCTATACAGTGACTTATCTAAAATATATACATGATCAGGTTTCGAAGGATCAGTAAACCCTTCCGGCTGATATGTATATACTTCATCTGTTAGCTCCCCGTTTAAAAACGCAGTTTTAACATCCATTTGATATACTGTAAAATTTTTATGAGCGGCAAAAGCTAAAAAAACATCCTAATAGCTTCAATTCGTGCAACTGGTGCGAATGTTTCATCATAATCAATCCCTTCTTGTTGGCTGTATCCTTTGGCCACGAGACGAGCTTTATTCCGAATAATAACACCATGTTCATCTTTCTTGTTTATAAAGATCCATTTCGTGCCTATAATGGATTTGTCTTTTCGGCGCTCAACAAGTCTCCAGACCTTTAACCGTTCGAACTGGTTCAGTTCTTCTTGCATCGCCACAATCCAATCAGCGTCCAGAAGGGCTTCTTTTACATTCTTTGGCTCTATTTTACTTAAAAAATTTGAAAATAAGCATTCATTTATAGTTGCCCTTCTGGTTTGGACTAACGCAGATGGATCACCAATGATGTTTTCTAATGGGTGATTTCTTGTCCACTTAACTGTATGTGGAAACGGTTCTATTGGGTCTTGGTTGGGATTGAGATCTAGATATGGTTCGGGAGTTACTTCAGATGTTGTAGGTGGGACATCTGAGGTAGGAGCTTCTGAATGTTCAGAAGTAATGGGGGTTTCAGAAGAATATGGAGGTTCAATAGGTTGTACAATCTCAGTAGTTGACTGCACATTTGCTGTTGAGGCTTCTCCAGTTTCTTCTGAACCTTGTTGTTGAGAAAGATCAGAGACTATGACTGGATCTTCAGTAATCCTGTCAGGCACCAAATTTTGAACATTAGTTTTGGGCTTCTCAAAATAGTCTTCATAAAAATTCTCAAACAACTTATGTAATTCTGAGTGTTCAGCATTTTGTTCAGTTGACTCCATTGAAGTCTGCATATTAGGTTCGGGTCCTGAACTGGTGTGTTCAGAAGCCATTACCACTCCTTCGTTGAATTTGACATTTACGCTTTCATTGACTGTCTTGGTTCTCTTGTTGTACACTCGGAAGGCAACCGACTCCTTTGAATACCCGATGAATATTCCTTCATCTGCCTTTTGGTTAAACTTTCCAAGATTGTCTTTATCGTTCAGAATAAAGCATCTGCAACCAAAGACATGGAAAAATTTAATATTAGGTATTCGTTTATTAATCATTTCATAAGGAGTCACTCCGAATCTATTATTTATTATTGAACGATTTTGTGTGAAACAAGCTGTTGCAACTGCTTCTGCCCACAAAAATAACGGTAAATTGGAATATGCCAGCATCGTCCTAGCTGATTCCACTAGTGTCCGATTTCTTCTTTTAACGACACCGTTTTGTTGTGCAGTTCTAGCAGCTGAAAACTGATGTGTAATTCCTATTGAATTCAAGAATGAGTCAAGTGATTTGTTCTTGAACTTTGTTCCGTTGTCTCAGCGGATTGTTTGAATTGTGAGTTGCAACTTTACTTGTATTTTCCGGGTGAAGTCGATGATCGTTTCGGTTGCATCTGATTTGGATCTCAGGAAGAAAACCCACGTGTATCGTGAATAGTCATCAACTATCACCAATACATATCGTTTCTTATTTATGCTTTGTACTCTCATTGGTCCACACAAATCCATATGCAATAGTTCCAGTGCTCTCGTGGATGAGTGTTCTGTTTTGGATTTGTGTGTGGCTCTTGTCATCTTTCCTTTTTCACATGCCGCACATAATTGCTCCTTTTGGAATTTGAGCGTCGGCAGCCCTTTAACTAACCCTCCTTTTGCTAGGTTGGTTAACTCAATGAAATTCAGATGTGAAAGGCGACGATGCCACAGCCATGCTGTTTTAGATGTAGCTTTTGACAATAAGCACACATCTTTCTTCAGATTAATCGAGGCTAAATCAATGGAGTACAAATTTGTTTTCCTGTTTCCTGCCAAAATTTCTTTTCCTTCTCCGGATCTGATGCTGCACCGATTGGCTTTGAAATTGACTTCTAACCATTTATCACACAGTTGTCCAATACTAAATAGATTGTGTCCAAGACCATCAACATAGAAGACCTTTTGGATGGTGATTTTGTCATATTTGAGACTTCCGTAGCCTTTGATCGGACAAAACTGATCATTTCCAAATCTGAGTGTCCCACAGAACTTTTCTACAAAGTCCGTGAGTGTGTCTCGTTGTCCGGTCATATGTTTGGAGCAGCCGGAGTCAAGGTACCAGACATGGTTTACCTATAAGACGAAGTAGCACATGAGTACCCACTTGTAGTTGGGTACTTTTGTTTTAGGTAAATCATGCACAGTATTATTTGTTTTTCTAACAGATATGGCTTTTAGCTTATCATTTGAAGTTATTTTAGGTACCCACTTTTGAACTGTTCTTTTAGGTATCCATTTTTGTACAATTCGCGGTGGAATTGCTTTTGAAATATTTTTCTTTGGAACCTTTTTCTGTTCATAAAATGGGTCCTTCTTCTTTGGTTGCCATACGAGCTTATTAGATTTAACAATTGCAGGCTTACAAGCATAAGAATTCAAAGCAATTAAGTCCGTTCTTGAAAACTTTATACAAGAATTTTTAACAAGATTATTATTATTACAGACAGACTGTTCAGTTTTGCTATTTCTATCTGTAACATTTTTGTCCTTCACGCGCCACTCTTGTTTTATACTCTTGTTTTTCTGTTCTCTTTTCTTCTTTCTCCAAACTTGTTTTCTCGAACCGTTCACAATGATATCTGGCATAAAAGAAGTATGAGAATTAGTAAATTTAGATGCTCGTTTTTTCTGTAAGTTTTTCATACCTTTTGAAGATTGGACTTTATGTGCAATTGAGTCCGTTGATGAAGATGATTCACCCTTTTCAAAGTTAGGAGACTGAACAATAATTTTTGTTTTCTCCTTCTTTTGTTGTAATGATGGTGAATTTTCAGATGATTTTAAAGAATCTATAATCATTCTTTGCAGAATTTTAACAGGTTCTTTATTACCATTTGATTGTTTGTTAGTCAAAGGTTTGATAAATTCACCAATTTTACCAAACATTTGATCTAATGAATTAACATCAGAGTGCATGTACAGATCAAACTCTTTTTCTGTATTTATAGAATCTAAAGAAGTAGATGATTGTGGATCAGACACATTTATGTTTTTAGGCTGATCTTGCAACATATGTTCCATTTTTCTTAATTCAGCCTTGAGAGTTCCATTCTCTGTCTCAAAATTTTTAATTTTCAATTCTAAATCAGAATTTATCTGTTCTAAAATTGAATTTGGCAAATATATTTTTTGAGACTGAGTAGTTAATTCAGATAAATCCTTTTCAGAATAAGTTTGAATGTACTCTTCTTTAGTATCAAGAATGTTGCTGGTTTCATTTATTTTGGTATAATCATCAGAATTTTGCATTTTGTCTGATCGTAATCTTTTTATTTCTTCGCTAGATTCTACTTCTTCAGATGCTTTCATAAATGTCATTTTTAATCCTAAATTCATGTATCTGACATCATATAGTGTTGGTGAACTTGATATAGCTTTTTTCAGATACTTAGGATTTTCCCAACCAATTCCAGATTTAGAGTTATAAAATTCTGAGTCTTTTGGTTGATTTAAATAAATTGTTTGATCTGTTTGCCCTCTTTTAATAAATTCATCCTCCATCTTTTTTATTTTCTCATAAAGTTTAGTTCTTTCTTCAAATATGGCATGATATTTTACAGAAAAGTTTGAGGCTTCTAATTCAGCTATTCGCAGTCTTTCTTGTAAATCAGATATTTTGTGATTCAGATTGAGTATATTGCTTTGAAGTTCTCTTTCCTTATCTTGTAAGTCTGAGACTGCTCGTAAAGCTAATGCTTTATCTTTGGAAAAGTCTAGAACTAAGTTGTGTTCATTTCGAAGTTTGTTTTCCAAAGAATGAACATTTTTCTTTTCTGCCTTTAAAGATTTTTCGAACTTTTTAAGCATAAAGGCCATATTAGTTAGTTTTTCTTCTAATATGCATGATTCATCAATATCAGAGTCTGAATTAGAATTTACCTCCGGTCTGTCTGAACCATCTGAGTTTTCAGACTCTGAATCTTCATCATTTTCAGCTTCATTTTGGCCAGTTGCCATCAATGCAACTTCTTCTGTTGTTTCCTCTTCATCAGACTCAGATTCTTTTCTTTCTGCATCCTCTTCATCAGTCAGTCCAACCCACACCTCATCTTCAGCTATCATAGCTGATTCACTTAGTTCAGATTCATTGAAAATTTCTGACTTTAGACAAATATGAGCATCTTCATCCAAGATGTCATCATCTTCTGATAACTGTAACCAATGATCATCCTCCGCCATAAGAGCTTTGCCTGACTCTTTCTCTTTGGCTAATAGAGCCTTTCTTGTATAGTAGTCTGAGTTTTTGACTACTGGAGATCTGCATTCCCGGGCATAGTGACCTGGTTTTCCACAGTTGTAGCATTTCTGTTCTAACTCTTTCTTGGCTGATTTGTCTGACTTTTCATATTTGTCAGTATTTCGTGCACTACTTTCTCCAGATTTCTCATATTTATCCTTTTTCTCAATTTTCCTTGAGCCTGTTTTATAGCGCATCTTGTTGTTGGTTGGCTTTCTGTAAAATTTCTTTTGAAATGCTTTTGTAAGCAAAGCCATCTGCTTTTTCATCTCTTCTATTTCTGAATCAGCAGATGAATCTGAGGATTCTGATTCGGAAGATGTACTGCTGATTACAGCTCTTTTCTCCTTTTTCAGCTTGTATTTATACTTTTTCTCTGCCAGTAGAGCTAGTGGATCAGCAGTTTCTTTTTCAGCTTTCTTCTTTCCTGATATTTTTCTCAACACAACTTCTTGATAGTTGTTGAGGTTTTCAAATAGCATATGAAAATCCATTTCCTCAATATCTTTTGTTTGTTGGATAATCATAGCATATTTTTCCCATTCAGGATTTAGGACATTTAGAAATTTGACATTGATGTCCAGGTTGGACTTTGTCACTCCGTTTCTTTTCACTTCACTTACCAAATTCACAAACCTGAGGTAAGTGTTTTCCAAAAGTTCACCTTCACGAGCTCTGAAATTCTCAAACGTCATTAGGCTGTTTCTAGCCCTGTTTGTGGCAGCTCTATCAGATCCCCTCATGATTTTGCATACTTCATCCCAAATTGACTTAGCAGTCTTTGTATTTGTCAGGCAAGTGTAAATATCATTAGGGATTGATATCAACAATAGCTTTCTGGCAGTCTTGTCCCCTAATTTTCTCTTCTTTTGGGCCTCTGTCAGGTTGGTGACCTCAACAGTCCTCGGTGGAATTGGGGGATTACCAGTTGGTACTCCTGGGATCGTTTCCATGAAAGTGGCTGGTCCTTCAGTTAAGGACTTCAGCATCTCTTCGGACAGATCATGAAAACTGATAAATTCAAGAAACCTCTCCCGCCATTGAACATATTCACCCCTGTATAAAATTGGGGGTTTGGTTTCTGATCCCATTGCCAGTGCGTCTTTAGACATATTGATTGATCTTTGGGAAACTTGTCCAAGATCTGATGAACTCCGGTTGAGATTGAAAATTTTGATCACACTTTGAAACACAGATTAGTACTGAAATCTACAACACAGTAACTTGTTAGTAGCAATAATCAACTTAATTCAGACAGTGAATAGACTTGATGTATTGTAATAGTCTCGATTAATGTGTGTGTCAAGCTCGAATGATCTAAGTATTAAACTCGAATGTGTTATGAGTGAACTCGAATGGGTATAGTGTGAAACTTGAATGAGTATTAGAGTAAAACTCGAATGATTCTTGTAGAAAACTCGATTGAACCTTGGTAAAACTCGATTGAGTCCTTGGAAAAACTCGAATGAGTCTTGATCTGAAATTCAATTGAGTTTGATCTGAAACTCGATTGGTTTTGTTCTGAAACTCGATTGAGTTTGTTCTGAAACTCGATTGAGTTTGATCTGAAACTCGATTGAGTTTGATCTGAAACTCGATTGAGTTTGTTCTGATATTCGAGTTTGTTAAAAAGTTTGTCAACTCGAATATTACAAGTTGTCAACTCGAATGACAAGGTTGTCAACTCGAATGACAAGGTTGTCAACTCAAATGACAAGGCTGTCAACTCGAATATTACAAGTTCTCAACTCGAATGACACACATGATGTGTATATTTCGAGTTTCTTAATAATTTCAGCTTTTTCAAGTCTGAAATTCAGATTAAATCCAAATATTGCCCATTTTCACTCAAATTGTAATCGAAGGTGAGGCAAACACTTTTTGTTAAACACTTATGTGCAAAAATAGATCTAGGTTTGACTTTTGCAATGAAACAGTAACCGTTTTTGCACTTTTCAAAATGTAACAAAATCGCCTAGATCTTTTTCTGTGTTTTATAAATCAATGCAAGTTTATATTCAATTGATTCGTATGTGAATCCTTTACCTTCGATCCAATTATCTCTTACAAAGATCAACAGAATCAAAACCCTTAGTGATTTTAGGGTTTTTCCGAAAAAAATTTCTCAAGAACAGTAGCAGTTTCGAAAATATGCAATCTCAAATCAGAAAAATTCACCCCTAATGCTCTGATACCAATTGTGAAATGTAGTTTCTACCAATCAATCAACAACAATAATAATCAATCAAGAACAATTAAAACTAACCGAATGCTTCAATTGATGATTGAAACGATTACAAAGATGAGAATTGAATCTGTTAGACACTGTAGAGAGGATGGTGTTGTGGCATCCGATGATGATGGTGTTGCGAAAACGTTGCCGCGATTGTGATGAGGGGGAGAGAGCGGCTGCCGGTGGCCGCCGACCAGATAGAAAGATGGGGGAGAGAGGTCGTCGGCTAGAGAGAGAGGGGGGAGAGAGATGAGGGTCAGGGAGAGAAAATGTGGGAGGTTAAAGTGGAAAGTTAGTTGATTTGATTTAGTTTTCTATTTTAGTTTCTCACGATAAATTAGTGAATCATAGATTTGGGTCCAAAAAAGTACCCATAAGAATTGTTTGTACCAAAGATACCATTCCAAAGCCATAAGATTTGAAAAACAAAAAGTTGTGATCAAAAGTTGAAAATTTAATGCGCGTCCCTCTTTTTTTAGCTGAAAGGTATTTTCGTAATTACAACGACCATTCACAACACTTATAAAATGATCATTCACATTACTTAATTGATCATTCACAACACTTATTTCATCATTCCCACCACATATTTGATCATTCACAAGAATTATTTAACTATTTACAATTCTTCTACACTAATTTGATCATTCACAAAAACTATTTGATCATTCACAGTAATTATTTCATTCACAACACTTATTTTATCATGCACAATAATTATTTGACCATTCACGGTATTTACTTGATCATTCACAATAATGATTTGACTATTTACACTTCTTCTACAATTATTCATAACAGTGACTGGACATTCATTTCTCCTTTCCCTTCTTGAAGGGTGAAATGAATGTCCAGTCACCAATACCCCCTAGTGACTTATTTGATTATTTACAAGAATTATTTCACCATTCACAGTAGTTATTTGATCATTCACAACACTTATTTTATCATTCACAATAATTATTTAACCATTCACAGTATATACCTTATCATTCACAATAATGATTTGACTATTTACACTTCTTATACACTTATCTGATCATTCACAACACTTATTTGATCATTCACAAAAATTATTTCACCATTCACACTTCTTCTACATTTATTTGATCATTCACAACACTTATTTGACCATTCACAAGTTTTCTACACTTATTTTATCATTCACAACATTTATTTGATCATTCACAAGAATTATTTGACCATTCACAGTATTTATTTGATCATTCACAACACTTTTTTGATCATTCACACGAATTATTTGACTATTAGTATTTATTTCATCATTCACAATAATTATTTGACTATTAACACTTCTACACTTATGTGATCATTCACAACACTTATTTGATCATTCACAAGAATTATTTGTCCATTCACAGTATTTATTTGATCATTTACAACACTTATTTTATCATTCACAATATTTTTTGATCATTCACAACACTTATTTGATCATTCACAAGACTTATTTGACTATTTACACTTCTTCTACACTCATTTGATCATTCACACAACATTTATTTGATCATTGACAACAATTATTTGACAATTCACAGTATTTATTTGATCATTCACAACACTTATTTTATTATTCACATGAATTATTTGAACACTCCTAATACTTATAAAATGATCATTCACAACACTTAATTGATCAAAATAAGAGTTGTCAATGGTCAAATAGTTCTTGTGAATGATCAAATAAGTGTTGTGAATGATCACATAAATACCATGAATGATCAAATAATTTTCGTGAATAATAAAATAAGTGTTGTGAATGATCAAATAAATATTGTGAATGCTCAAATAAATTTTTTGTAAATGATCAAATAAGTGTAGAAGAAATGTAAATAGTTAATTAATTATTGTGAATGATGAAGTAAATACTGTGAATGGTCAAATGTTTCATTTGAATGATCACATAAGTGTTGTGAATGATCAAATAAATACTGTGAATGGTTAAATAATTCTTGTAAATGATCAAATAAGTGTTGCGAATGATCAAATAAGTGTAGAAGAAGTGTAAATAGTCAAATAAGTGTTGTGAATGATCAGATAAGTATAGAAGAAGTGTGAATGATCAAATAATTCTTGTGAATGATCAAATAAGTGTCGTGACTGATCAAATAAGTGTAGAAGTTTAAATAGTCAAATAATTATTTTGAATGATGAAAAAAATACTGTGAATGATCAAATAATTCATGTGAATGATCAAATAAGTGTTGTGAATGATCAAATAAACATTGTGAATGGTCAAATAATTCTTGTGAATGATCAAATAAGTGTTGTGAATGATCAAAAAACTGTTGAAAATTTGTGAATGGTCAAATAAGTGTTGTGAATGATCGAATAATTGTCGTGAATGATCAAATAAGTGTAGAACAATTATAAATAATTATATAATTCTTGTGAATCATTAAATAAGTGATGTGAATGATCAAATAAGTGTTGTCAATGGTTAATTAAGTAATGTGAATGATCAATTAAGTAATGTAAATGGTCGCTATAATTACGAAAATATCCTTGCACGTGTGGGGTACGTTGGATACGCGAGATTTTTCTTGGTACGCATGGGAACCTTATTATACACACACACACACACATACACACTTATAATGTTATTGTATAACATCTATATGCAAAAAAACCAAAAAACAAAAAAATATATTCATATTAATGATTGTTAGGTACAAGAAGGTCTCAATCAAAGTTGTCTTTTATCATAGGAAGAGATTTTCAATCAAACTTGATTAATACTCTTATATTATTAGGCATAAAAATTATTTAATCAACCTTAGGAGTGATTTGCAATATTTGTCTAAGTCTTTTAAACATTGTTACATTATTATTAGTTGTAACAAGAATGATTGTCAATATTGTTCATGTCTGTTGAACATGCTTGACAAAGTTAAGTGCTCTGTTCTTTGTGAACAAGTTTGACATTTATTGGAATATGTTTTCAAGCCTTTATAAAAGTTTTTGAACGTTGTGATTGATTGCTAAAAGTAAAAGACAAATGGAAAAGCAAAACATCAATAGTCTGCCATAGCTATTCTGCAACATGAAGAAAACAAAGATATTTTAAAAGGTTGACAGACATATTCTTATACTAAAATAGTTTTATAATGAGTTTATAAGTTGACTTACTCTTTTGAGTTTACAACTTACACACTAGAACCAAACAAAAATTCTACTAAACAAGACAATACTGCTTTTTGTCGGATGTAACAACCCAAACTTTGATTAGCATTAATTAACAAGTTTAACATTAATTAATACATTAAATGTACTTTTAATTACATTATTAACAATGTAATTTTTATTTAAGTTAATAAAAGTTACAATTAAGTCATATGTTTTAAATATATTATTTATGAACTTGTGATGCTAAATTTAAAAAAAAATAAAAGAAAGTTAAGTTTGGGGCCAAATTGTGAATAAACAAAAATTAACCAAATAAATCTATGTATCTGCTTTAATTTTTACAACTCAAGAAAAATAGAACTCTCTCTCTAAAAGAGAAAGCTACGATTCTTACAAATTCATCACAAAACAAAGGTTCAACTGAGAATCATCAAGCAACTAATAAGCAACAAGTGTGAGAATGAAGTTTACAGTTCCTGGGATATTATATAAGTTCAAAATGTTTTCAAATAATCAAATTGAATATCAAACAGTGTTTGAATCATCAAGAAAATATCAACATGTATTTGCCTTGTGTTTAATTAAGAATATTAACAATTTGTGAGTTTAATTCAAAATTTGAAATGAAAACTCAGAGGCTTGTAATGTGCTGTCCATATTTTTGTTTTTAAGTCCGTGAGATGGCCAAAGAAAGGCCATTGGCCTTCAGCCTAGCCTTTAATTGTTTGTATGATTTTTGTGTGATCATCTATGAGTCTAAATCGCCATTAATCCTTCTATTTTGCTGTGTAAAATGAATTAAAAACAGAAAGATATGAGCTGTGAATGTGTGCAGTGTTTGCGATTGAGTGTTTGCATGTAACTGCTGGACTCCGAGAGTTATGTTGTCTCGGAGTTTAGTACATCTCACAGCAACCCCTTCCTCAAATATATGTTTAAGTGTTAAGTGTGGTGTGTTAATGCATATAGACTCCAAGACTTAACAAATGGCCAAGTCTCGAACTGCTCAAGCAAGTAGCAACAACAGAACAACATCAGTAATACATACTGCATACATACATGAGAGATTAAGTGTGATTGTGTGTTCATTTGGACTCCGAGACTAAAGTCTCGGAGTGGGTGTGTGTTGTGACATAAATTCGTAGCAACCCAACAACCTTTAATTTGGATTCTAAAAACTAAGAGGAGTGTATGCGTGTGTTGTGATAGCATAATCAGAATGTATGCTTGTCTGAGTTGGGTTCGTAACTCAGCTCATTGCTGAGTTACTGGATGATATATATATATATATATATATATATATATATATATATATATATATATATAGATATATATATATATATATATAGTTCATTAATATGAGGTTGCTTGATCATTTAGCACTCAAATTCACAATAAAAACTTGCAATTGTTGCTGCTATAAAACACAAAACATAATGGAAAACATCACACAGTAGTAGCCATGATAAGCGAGTCAATGAACAAGTCTTATACATAAGCTTCAAAAAGTCAAAGAATGATAACAGAAATACACGAATATGTTGTGTAAAGCACTTAAAGCTTATATTAATGTGAATGACAAATATTGAACAGGTTTAGCTAAATCTGAACTGTTATAAAGTCAAAGCTAATGAAAAGTGGGTAAAAACTCATAAAGTCAAAGCTATTAAAAGCGGGTTAAAGTCAGTAAAGCTAAGCCAAAGTCCAGAATCTAAAGTGTATTAAATCCTGATATAACTCAGGTGGTGGAGTAATCCGTTTGTGAAAGCTAAAGTGTATTAAATTTTGAGATAACTCAGGTGGTGGAGTAATCCGCTTGTGAAAGACAAAGTCCAGAAAGCTAAAGTGCTTGAATCCTGAAATAACTCAGGAGGTAGAATAATCCACTTGTGATAGCCAAATTCTACAGCAAAGCCATAAAACAGTAATTGTGAGTTATAGATATTTCAGTTTTACATGTTTGTCCTTCGTAAGACATATTGTTGTTCTAGATTTATTTGACAGTCTTATATGCTCAGGTGTGCACACCATGGTATGGTAATGCCCTGTGGATCATGATAGTGTTTGATATATCATCAAGCTCACATGTATTTACAGTTGATTTCAGTTATTGTTACAAACTGATATTGCTATCATTGACCTGCTTACTTGAATTTACTTTCAGTACTTGCTTCATTGACATATATGTCTATTGCTCATTATTCAGCTTAGTCCAGTCTGTCATAGACCTTATTTATGTCACCTATTCTTATGAACATGGTGGTTGACTACTCCGATGTCTCCCACACGTAGTCTACTGGTAGCTAGCCTAGTATTGTTTGTGGATTGGCCCCTCACTAAAAGTGTGAACGTGTGGCCTTGACATCATTTTGTTCTTTATATACTATGTCTCACTTTGTGTGGCTGGTGGCAGCAGTCAAGTAATATCACGCTAGTTACCACATTTACCGCATACACTTATGACATGTTAACTGTTAAATCTATAAACTCACTAAGCCAACGCTACAGTTGTTAAATCTTTTTACAGGTCTAATCAAGAATAAAAGTCAAAGATAAAAGTCAAGACTGCCCAAGTTCCCAAGAGTACAAGTATGAAGTTTGAAGTTATAGACCATACTCAATTACAGTTTGGTACAGACTGAAGTTAGACTTTGTGTTGGTTTGGGTAGTTATGTCATGATGTAAAGTTGAAGTAGTAACGGACTAGTGTATAGTACTCTTTATAACTTTAATTTTAATCATGTTTTGTAATATTCCGCACTGTATTAATAAAATATATCATAGTTATGATTGTTACTTGTAACATCCTCGGATTTAATTTATTATAATTGGATAATTAGATGAATATTTGTATAAATAAGTTGAATTACGAAATGATTATGTATTTGGATTATGTAAGTTGGTTGCTATTTTAAGAAATTATGGAATTGGGGAATTTTAATTTTAAGTTATTAAGTATACTTGTTAAAAAGTTAGTGATGAATGAAAATATGATGAAAAGCAGTATTTAATAGAACCGGATAAGTTGAGGGGTTAAAAGTGTCAATACCCAAAACATTAGAATAAAAGACTTTTGAATGTCTTTCATTCTCATTTCAACTTCAAGAACTCTCTCTCAATCTCTCTCTCTAAATCTGCTAAGATTCGAATTGACGAACAAAATTCGTGGAACAAATCTGATTATAAACCAGATTCAAGTGGAAATTAAGGTAAGAACACAATTTTGAGCTTTGGGGTTTTATTTTGAAGAATAATGAAACAAAATTCGAATTTTTAAATCTGAAAATTTGTATTGCATGTTGGTTATAGTAGTTGGAAATCATTCTTGGAAGATATCTGAAGCTTAGGAAACAAGAATCAACGGTTAATTCGTCCAAAAAGGTAACAAAATCTGAATTCTATGAAGTTTTTGGTGTTCTTGAGTTTTTCCTCATTTTAGGTCAAATCTGGACTAAATTGGATGTTAATGTTAAGGAAAATGATGTAAAAACACTCAATATATAGTAATAAGTCGAATGTATGGATTGCATGTTGTTAGATTTAAGTTTTGGAAATTTTTACTTAAAATCCGTAAGTTGCGAACTGCAAACCTGTTAGTGAACTCGGCGAGTTCAGGGGGAACTCGGCGAGTTCTCAAGAACATGTTGAATAAATCTTCAAAAATTCATAAGTGTTGGATCCGAATTCGGTTGGGACCCGAATTCGAATGAGACCCGAAATTATATTGAACCGAAATCAAATAAAGGACCAAACTTGGATGGATCCGAACTCGGATGGGTCAACCCAATCCGGATGGGTCCGAAATCCGGACAGGAACTCGGCGAGTTCCCTATGCCAACTCGGCGAGTTCTTTCATTTTTGGGTAATTCGGATGAGTTTAAAAGGATCCGAATTTATGGTCAAATAAACATACTTTTGGGTTATTTTTGGTACCATATTAGGGTATATAATGAAGGGTTATTTGAGAATGATAACACACTAAATGATGAGATTTAAATATGAGTTTCGGATGACGGTTCCGAATGTGTAACCTATGTAGCACCGTAGGGTGTTTGTCAGATTTGTATTATTTTATTTTGTATTTTATGCTTCCGCACTTTAATTAAGATATCAGATCATTATGTTATCTGTTTGTTGGTGAATAATCCTGGGTGAATGGTAATTGGTGGTTAATGTGGCAAGGGTGTCACATCGAGATGGTATCAGAGCAGTAGTTTGAGATTCAAGTGTCCGTGAGGTCTTGGTCTCAAACATTAAGTGTTGACATGTAGAGATTTTAAGTAATGATCTGAACTAAGATAGGTTACGATCTAGTAATCATAAGAATATTGACTATCATACGGGACAATTGGGTGGTGTCTATAAATTAATGACATGTTACTAAATAAGTTATATGTTTCATATTTCAGAACATGTCTGGAGGAGGAATGACACCAGAAGAGACAAGGAAATGATGCTAGCCTTGATGGCTGAGCAAAATCAGATGATTCAAGATCAGTTTCGGGCTCGAGATGAGGCCGAAGCTAAGCGAAGGGAAGATAAGAGGAAGAATAAGGAAAAGGAGGGAGGAAACAATGACGAGCAAGATGACAACACTGGGTCATCTAATAAGCCCAGAGGTTGTCGGTTAAAGGACTTCAAGGGAAATGGAGCAGTTGAGTTCAATGGACTGGGCGATGCTGTTACTGCACTGGAGTGGATAACAGCTACAGAAAGGACTTTCCGAATCAGCGATTGTGCTGAGAAGGATATGGTCCGGTTCGCTACTGCCATGTTCACCAAAGACGCAATAATGTGGTGGAATTCGATGGTGAATGCACTAACAATGGAGAAGGTTGCTGTAATGAAATAAGCTGAGTTTACTGAAATTTTCACTCAGCAATACTGCCCGGCCGATGAGCGCCGAAGATTGGAGGCCAAGTTCATGACGTTGGTACAGGGGACTAAGTCTGTGTCCCAGTATGCCATGGAGTTCACGAGGCTAAGTTTGTTCGCGCCTCATCAAGTGGATACTGAGGAAAGAAAAGTGACCAGGTTTGAGGCTGGTCTGGATTTGGAGATTCGGAGGGTGATGAGCAATGTACGCTACCCCACATTTGCTGGTCTATTGGAAGCCGCCAGAAATGTGGAACAGATTCTAAGTATGTCTGGATATGCGATGGGGTCTGCTGCTGCTTCAGCTAATCCAACTCAACCTTCACCACCGAAACGCCAACGCGAAGGAGGTTATTCTGGTTCTTCACGATCATCGCAGTACTCGCCGCAACAGTCTTTCCGTCGACAGTCTAGTTCTTCTGGTCGTGCACGTGCTTACTCTATCAACACCGAGCCGCAATATTGTAACAAGTGTCATTTGGAACACTTTGGCAAGTGCACAAATGGGCATGCATGTTTTTGCTGCGGAGAGTTGGGCCACTATCAGAATGAGTGCCCACGAAGATCAGATGCGTGCCATAAATGTGGAGTGTGGGGGCACTATAGTAGAAATTGTCGAAAGAATGCTCCAGCAGCTGCTGCTCCAACATCAACACGATCTTCGGGAGGTTCAAGCGGTGGTTCAGTTAGCCGGGGTCGGGGTCAGTCACAAAGGGCACCGGCTCGTGCCTTTCAAATCACTGCAGAGGAAACCCGGAGGTGGTCACGGGTATGTTTATTGTAAACTCTTTACCTGCAAGAGTGTTATTTGACTCGGGTGCCAATAGATCGTTTGTATCTACTATGTTTGCTCAACAACTTGCCATGCCTTTGTCTAAGCTATCTGCTGTACTAGATATTGAAACTGCTAGTAATACTCTAGTCAAAGTAGATCATGTATACCGTAACTGCACCTTAGTGATTGAAGATGTAGTCTTCAATTTAGACTTGATTCCGATCGAGTTTAGTGAATTTGATGTAATTATCGGGATGGATTGGTTGATAGAGAATGAAGCTCACATAGTATGTAAGAAGCGGATGATAAAGATAACTACTCCGGAGGGGCGTGAGATCTGTATTTACGGGGATAGGAGAAGTGGGGATCTGTGCCTATTGACTATTGCAAAAGCCCGAAAGCTTGTTGCAAAGGGATGTGACGCCTATTTAGCATATGCTATTGATGCTAAGGCTGAAAAGAAGACGTTGGCCGATGTGCCTGTTGTTTCACAATTCCCGGATGTGTTTCCGGAAGACTTGTCTGGCGTGCCGCCTGAGAGACAAGTGGAATTTAGAATTGATCTGATCCGTGGAGCTGCACCGGTAGCTCGTTCTCCTTATCGCCTTGCCCCAACCGAGATGAAAGAGATGATGACACAACTCCAGGAGTTGTTGGACAAGGGCTTCATTCGACCAAGTTCATCGCCGTGGGGAGCCCCTGTTTTGTTTGTGAAAAAGAAGGATGGCACAATGCGAATGTGCATTGATTATCGCGAGTTGAATAAACTGACTGTTAAGAACAAGTATCCGCTGCCAAGGATAGACGATTTGTTCGACCAATTACATGGGGCGAGTGTATTTTCTAAGATTGATCTGAGATCGGGATATCATCAATTGAAGGTTCGAGAGGAAGATGTGCCAAAGACAGCTTTCAGGACTCGGTATGGGCTTTACGAGTTTCTGGTGATGCCTTTCGGTTTAACCAATGCCCCGGCAGTATTTATGGAATTAATGAATAGAGTATGTAGATCGATGTTGGATAAATCGGTAATTGTGTTTATCGATGATATTTTAGTATACTCTAAGTCTGAAGCCGAACATGCTGATCATTTAAGGGAATTGCTGGAATTGCTAAGAAAAGAGAAGTTGTATGCCAAGTTCTCAAAATGTGAGTTTTGGCTGCAACGTATTCAGTTTTTAGGGCATGTGATTTCGGGGGCCGGAATTTCAGTAGATCCGGCTAAGGTAGAAGCGGTAAGGAATTGGGAGCCGCCTCGTTCAGCTACAGAAGTCAGAAGTTTTCTGGGGCTGGCGGGCTACTATAGGAGATTTATAAAGGACTTTTCAAAGATTGCAGTCCCTTTAACTATGTTAACAAAGAAGAATGCACCGTTTGTATGGGAAACTGTGCAGCAAGAGGCGTTTGATGTTTTGAAGAAGACTTTAAGTGAAGCACCGATACTTGCCCTACCAGAGGGTAATGAGGACTTTGTTGTATACACGATTGCTTCGAGGTTGGGACTTGGTGCGGTATTGATGCAACGTGGAAAAGTTATAGCTTATGCTTCAAGATAGTTAAAGCAACACGAGAAGAATTATTCAACTCATGACTTGGAGTTGACTGCAGTTACGTTTGCATTAAAATTGTGGAGGCACTATCTATATGGGACTAAGTGTCAACTCTACACGGACCATAAGAGTTTGAAATACATCTTCAGCCAGAAATAACTTAACATGAGGCAGAGACGTTCGATGGAACTAATAAAGGATTATGACTGTGAGATCCTTTACCATCCTGGAAAGGCTAACGTGGTAGCCGATGCTTTGAGTCGCAAAGCATATGCTAAGGATTGCTGCTACATGTTGACATCTACTATGTTAACCTCCACTATGATGTCAAGGCCGCTCAAGAGGAAGCCTTGAAAGACGAAAATGTTGGTGCTGAGGATATAAGGGCACAGATTAAGGATATGGAAACAAGTGAATCGGGTTTGAAAGGTATATATGGGAGAATCTGGGTGCCAAAGTATGGAGGCATGAGAAATGTGATAATAGAAGAAGCTCATCAGTCTAAGTTTTCTGTACATCCCGGGAGCACAAAGATGTACAACGAGCTGAAAGCAGACTTCTGGTGGCCCGGATTAAAGAAAGATATAGGTCAGTATGTGGAGAGATGCAGAACTTGTCGGTTAGTGAAAGCCGAACATCAACAACCATATGGTAGTTTGCAACCGCTTCCTATTCCGGAATGGAAGTGGGAACACATAACGATGGACTTTGTCACGAAGTTGCCGAAAACTAAACGTCAACACGATGCAATTTGGGTGATAGTTGATCGGTTAACTAAGTCCGCACACTTTATACCGATTCGGGAAAGCTATTCATTAGAGAAGTTAGCTCACATTTACATTGACGAGATCGTTGCTAGACATGGAGTACCGAAGTCTATTGTATCGGATCGGGACAGCCGGTTTACTTCCAACTTTTGGTCGGCTTTACAAGAAGGGTTGGGTTCGAGGATCGCAATGAGTACGGCTTACCGTCCACAAACCGATGGTCAAAGTGAAAGGACTATCCTCACCTTGGAAGATATGATGCGGTCGTGTATATTGCATCTCTGTGGTAATTGGGACGATCATTTGCCACTGATCGAGTTTTCTTATAACAACAGTTATCACGCGACAATAAAGAATGCGCCGTTTGAAGCGTTGTATGGGAGAAGATGTAGGACTCCTACATGTTGGAGGGAAACCGGTGAAACGCCGATTGCTGGGCCGACATTGTTACAAGAGACAATTGAGAAGATTCAGTTGGTGAGACAGAATATGAAAGCGGCCCAGGATCGTCAGAAGAGTTATTACGACAGGAGGCATAAACCAGTCAGTTTTGATGTAAATGATTGGGTTTATTTGAAGGTATCACCTATGAGAGGTGTTACACATTTTGTAAAGAAAGGAAAGTTGGCTCCGAGATTTGTTGGGCCATTCAGGATTACCGAGAAAGTAGGAAATCAGTCCTATCGCTTAGAGTTGCCTGAAGAAATGTCGGGCATACACCCGGTGTTCCATGTGGGGAACCTTAGAAAGTCGTTCACAACCGAAAACGAAGATTGGGCTGACCACACTGAGCTGCAGATTGATGAAAGGCTCCGGTATGTTGAAGAGCCGGAGTGTGTGTTAGATACGAAAGTGAAGAAGTTGAGAAGCAAGGAGATAGAGATGGTGCTTGTACGATGGAAGCATCATAAAGGAGCGAATCATATCTGGGAGAATAAGTCAGAAATGATGAAGAAATATCCACAACTGTTCGAGTCCGAGAAACTTCGAGGACGAAGTTGAGCGTGGTGGAGCCCATGCTGTAACATCCTCGGATTTAATTTATTATAATTGGATAATTAGATGAATTTTTGTATAAATAAGTTGAATTACGAAATGATTATGTATTTGGATTATGTAAGTTGGTTGCTATTTTAAGAAATTATGGAATTGGGGAATTTTAATTTTAAGTTATTAAGTATATTTGTTAAAAAGTTAGTGATGAATGAAAATATGATGAAAATCAGTATTTAATAGAACCGGATAAGTTGAGGGGTTAAAAGTGTCAATACCCAAAACATTAGAATAAAAGACTTTTGAATGTCTTTCATTCTCATTTCAACTTCAAGAACTCTCTCTCAATCTCTCTCTCTAAATCTGCTAAGATTCGAATTGAGGAACAAAATTCGTGGAACGAATCTGATTATAAACCAGATTCAAGTGGAAATTAAGGTAAGAACACAATTTTGAGCTTTGGGGTTTTATTTTGAAGAATAATGAAACAAAATTCGGATTTTTAAATCTGAAAATTTGTATTGCATGTTGGTTATAGTAGTTGGAAATCATTCTTGGAAGATATCTGAAGCTTAGGAAACAAGAATCAACGGTTAATTCGTCCAAAAAGGTAACAAAATCTGAATTCTATGAAGTTTTTGGTGTTCTTGAGTTTTTCCTCATTTTAGGTCAAATCTGGACTAAATTGGATGTTAATGTTAAGGAAAATGATGTAAAAACACTCAATATATAGTAATAAGTCGAATGTATGGATTGCATGTTGTTAGATTTAAGTTTTGGAAATTTTTACTTAAAATCCGTAAGTTGCGAACTGCAAACCTGTTAGTGAACTCGGCGAGTTTAGGGGGAACTCGGCGAGTTCTCAAGAACATGTTGAATAAATCTTCAAAAATTCATAAGTGTTGGATCCGAATTCGGTTGGGACCCGAATTCGGATGAGACCCGAAATTATATTGAACCGAAATCAAATAAAGGACCGAACTTGGATGGATCCGAACTCGGATGGGTCAACCCAATCCGGATGGGTCCGAAATCCGGACAGGAACTCGGCGAGTTCCCTATGCCAACTCGGCGAGTTCTTTCATTTTTGGGTAATTCGGATGAGTTTAAAAGGATCCGAATTTATGGTCAAATAAACATACTTTTGGGTTATTTTTGGTACCATATTATGGTATATAATGAAGGGTTATTTGAGAATGATAACACACTAAATGATGAGATTTAAATATGAGTTTCGGATGACGGTTCCGAATGTGTAACCTATGTAGCACCGTAGGGTGTTTGTCAGATTTGTATTATTTTATTTTATATTTTATGCTTCCGCACTTTAATTAAGATATCAGATCATTATGTTATCTGTTTGTTGGTGAATAATCCTGGGTGAATGGTAATTGGTGGTTAATGTGGCAAGGGTGTCACATTACTGTATTGCTATTTGGAACCTTGTCGTTAAAACTCTTCTCGAAGGTTGGGTTTTACATCAGACTTGTCCATGTGCAGAAAGTTGATTTGTCTTTTTATGAAACATTTGTTAACCAATAAAGAAGCTTCATAAGGATTATGCTTTTGAAGACTATATAAAGAAGGTTCTAAGATCATAAGAAAAAACTCATGAATTCACTTAAATTAGGAAAATACTTTAACTTGAGTGACTAGAAAGTGTGTCAAAGCTGTTCTAAGTGAACTACTCATCAACATTGTCCAATATTCCCAAAACTGGTCAGTAAGTGTCTTATGTCAAAGCAGTTAGTGTGTTAGCAAAGAGTGATTCTTAACGAGTTAATATATTGTAATCAATTTGAGTGAGTCTTAGAGTAGGTACACAAGTTGTTCATTTTCTCATCTCGGTTTGGATCATTCCGTAATCCAAACATGTTTATTAACAATACTTGTTAATAACAATATACAAACACTTATAGAATTTTCTGTGGTTTATTTTAAAGTTGTATTTACCCTCCTTCTACAACAACTCTTGAGGTACTTAAGATACTTTGAGACCTATATAGATATCCTTGAATACTCCTCATAATATACACTTTTTATCCTGATTTTATAAAAATAATCATTTGGAGCAAATTGTTAATAAAAGAAATATAAAATTCAATTTTTGATGGTAAAGGTATCGTAAAATTTATACGCCAAGATATGTTACATAAAAAACCAAATTTTGATGAAGAAGGATGTCGATGACTAATAATAAGGTAAAAAACTTAATTTTATGTTTCCTTTCTTGGTTGAAAACAATATTTCATTATTTTCATTAACCTAAAAAATGAAATTTATATCTTTTTGGACAAAAATTGAATTTTATATTACTAATTTCGCCAAAATATTTCATGAAACTTTTATTATTTTATACACTTAATATTCTTTTATAACATGTATATGAAAAAAAAACAAAAAAAAAAATTATACACATTAACTGGTAATTATGAATACTTGTCGAAATATATAGTTTCTTTTTTATCCTGATTATAAAATAATAATAATAAAATTTTAACCTAAAGAAAAAGTAGGGATGTAGGGTTTAAATCATTCATGATCATATTTATTTGCAGGTTTGGTTGAGTTTATGAAAAAGGTGATTTTGCCTATGGGTTTAGTAAAATTATAAAAGATTAGGTTGGTTTGGTTTGACTTGAAGTTCTATCCATTGGAAATGGTTTATCAACTATATGTATTTAAAATTAGGAACAATTGCTTAAAATAACAACATACTTTCACTGTTTTTCTTATTACAACATTTTATTATTTTTCTTACCACTTATTGGATACTACTTGTATATCTAGTCCTTTGTATGCAACACGTGACCTACCATGAAGGTAGCAGGTTACCTTCACCGTCACCGTCACCGTCTCAGACCATCGTTAACCACCAACATCAAGCAACTCAACATCATTTTCATTTCTTCTTTACACAAGCAACTCAACATCACCACCCTTAGCCACCACTATCACCGTCTCCAACCACCATTAACCACTAACAAAGACGATCAAACCCACCTCCTCCTCCACCACCACCACCCTCACTAAAACAATGTCAAACACAAAGGAATGTCAAGAAAATCCGGCCACAAAACCCAATCAAGACCATTTAGTGGATAGAAACTCAAATACCAAATGAAATCCACAAAACCCACTAGAAACACATTTAAACTCTAAAAAAAGGGTATCAAACTTATCTTCGAGTTATGCACAAATCTGTTTAATGGAGACAAATCAATCCTGATTTGAGGGCTTCGACGGTGGCTTAGGCTTTGACGAAAATGGCGGAGGACCCAGATCTTGCTTAGGCTTCGTTCCAGAAAAGAAGTAACCGGTGGCTTAGGCTTCTTTCTCTCTCTCCGTCGCGCTCTTTCTCTTTGTAAACGTGGGAACCGACTTAAAGAAAAGAAGTAAATGGTTACATACCACAAACTGCCTTAAATGATAGGTTAAGATTAATAGGATCTAATTAATGGTACAAAATAAAGTAAAATGTTGTAATAAGAAAAGTACGTAAGTAGCGTGCTATTTCATGCAATAACCCTTAAAATTATAAGTCTTATTGAGTTTTGAATTTACATTATCTTTGATTTGATTATTTGTATTTCTTCTGTTAAATTCAAAGAGAAATTTACGTAAAAAACCATCAAGTTATTTCTGCGATTAAAACTCTCAATCATTTTTCGTTGTAAAAAAAACCAATAAACTAAAACTTATCAAATAAGGTTTTTTTAAATTAAATGACTTACAATCTGATGAATCGGTTGCAATCTACTGACCAACCATTTGTCTCCGACAGACATTCTTTCCAGCGAACTCACTTGTCTGTGTCTTATGATTAAAATCCATATTTTTTGTTGATTTTTTGTTCAAATCTGTATTTTTTGTTGGCATTTACTCTTTCGGTGAAATTTCGATAGTCACCCATGACTTCTCGACGGTGGTCTGTGACTTTCAACCGCTAATATCTCATTTCTGTGTGAGATTTTACCGGTTGAGCGTTATTGTGCGACGAAAAGTGATTGAAGGTTTTAAATCCTAAAAATGATCCATCTTGAAGGTTTTTTGCACAAATATCTCAAATTTAAACGATCATAAAACATTCTTATTTGGATTTGTTTACAACTTTATAATGTGACATTCAATGTTTTTTTTCCAGACTACATATTAAACGAAACACAATATATCAACTACACATTAATTAATCACATCAATTTTGGTACTTTAACTTATAAGATATACACATTACATCTAACAAGAATGGACTGAAATATCATGTCACATTAAACACAATGTTTTAACTTTCAAGGGTTTGGATTACAGGATTTTGATATACCAGGATTTAAATATGACAGAATTTGAAAATGACAGGATTCAAATGTGACAGGATTTGAATCATGTCATGTGTTTGGTTTGCAGGATTTCAAATTCAATTATTTGTAAACTCTTGTTTATTTGTAGATGTATCAAATGATATGGGTAAAGCAGATAGGTGTACAAGAAGTAAGGTAAGGTATGTTAAAAGGTGGGCAATGTGTCGATAGATAGGGGTAGGGTGGTAGGTAGGTAGCGGGGTGGGTGGGTGGGTATGGTAAGATGTGTTGGGATGTGAAGGGGTAGTGTGGGGTGAGTGCGTATAGGTAGATGTGGGTAAGGTAGGATGGGTGAGGATATGATATGATGTATATTTGGTGTGGGATTGGTGGGGGTAAGGTAGGTGGGTAGGTAAGGGTGGGGTGGGTAGGGTTGGGTGAGAATGGTTGTATGAGGTGGATATGTATATGTAGATATAGGTGAGGTAGGATGAGTTAGAGTAAGATATGATGTCTTGTTGGGTCGGGGTGGGGATGGATAGGGTGGGTAGGTATGGTAGGTAGGGGTAGGTGGGTAGGTACGGTTTAGCATGGTACTATGGATTGGTGTAGGTAGATAATGTTAGATAGTTATCATTGTTTGGTATATGTAGTTAGGGTAGGGTAGGTAGGATGGGTTGGGGTGGGTGGGGTTGGGTGGGGGTAGGGTAGGGTAGAGTAGGATCAATAGGTATAAGTAGGTGGTGTTTAGGTTGAGGATAAAAGTAGTATTATCATTTGGTTTGGATTTCGAAATGTAAAGATATGAGATTTTGAAATAATAGGGTGTAGGGAAGAATTCTAAAATCTTAAAATGGAAGATTGTGAAATGCTAAAGGAAAATGAAATCACTCCATTTTTTTTTGCCAAACATGATAAGAGAGGGATTTCCAAATGAAAATCCCACCAATTTCTCTGAAATCTCGCAAACCAAACGCCACCTAAGTGTTCTAAATAAATATAAAATCAATATTAAAAAATATAACAATGAATTATAATTATTTGAAGTTATCCATTTCTATCTTTATATACTGGTTTATTTTATCCATACGTTTATAGAACATTCATGACTCCTAGTTTGCTTGTTAAACATAGCTTGACATTGAATGTTCTCTTTATCTAAAAAGCATATGATAATTAATAATTATAATATATAGGAGATAATTACATATATAGTCATGTAAGGATGAGCTATATTTCCTAATGATAGTTTTTTGGGAGTTTGAAAAATAATCATATGTTACATTCTTCTTATAAAAACAAACAACTAGATTAAATACATAGAATAAATTACATACATAATAAAGCTACAACATAGTCATGCATTACAAGTGTCATGTTTATATGCTATCAAATAAAATGAACAAGCTGCTACCTGAATCCCAAAGAATCTATTTAATCGTACTAGTACCGAAAGTAGATGATAATGAGCTTGAGTCTTCCGCTTGAATAATAGTACCGAGGTAGATGATAGTGAGCTTTCGCTTAGTAAGATAGCAGATTAACCAAGTTACACAAATATATAGCTTTTATTGTTGTTACCTAAAAATAGGAACTACATCGGGCCATCGACTTAGATAAAATCTTGCTTGAAAATTCGAGCAGCTTCCACAATATAAGTGTAAAAGGTGAGCTGGTACATGATTCTTTAAAAATGATAACCTAGGTGTAGTTCGCTGAGGAATCGGTGTAACATTTGGTCTTTTTAGAGTATTTATAATTAATCAAAAGTAAAAGTTGTGGCAAAGTTCATTTCTAAGATTGATAATTTTTCAACTTTCGAGTAGAGCAAAGGATCAAAGATGACAAGTTCAAAAAGATGCAATTCAATAATATAACTTCAGAGGCTGTTATGTCATTTCGTGATAGTGTACATTAGTTAAGATGAAGAAAAGTTTATTGCTATAATCAACAATATCGAATTATGGTTTAAATAGTTTAAGTTATGTCATCAGTTTTTATGTTTTACAAATAAGCTAGTTGAACTTTGAAGCCACGGTTTCATCATCTCACAGGTGGGTCATCTTAATTAAGTGGAGATCTTTTAAATTGAAGCTATGATTCTTGCTATTAAGCTTGTTCAAGTTAAATTATATGCTTCTAAGTAAGTTCTCTTAAGTATGAATTGAGTTAGTATTCAGTTTAATTGATGAAATTAACAAAGTGAATCGATTTAATTGATGATGAAAATGAATTTACAACTTGAATTAAAGATTATCTAGTTAAAGAATCTAATTTTGGAAGCTTTTCTCGATAAAAGGTATGTATTTGGTTGAATTCAAGCTTTAAGGGCTTGTATTTATGCTTAGAAACTTGTATTTGAGCAAGAATTGTCTTTAAATCAGAATCATTTGGTTCATGTATTGGGATGTTTTGGAACTATTGAAATTATCAAATGTGTGTGAAAACAACAATAAATAAAAGTTCAAAGACTCATAATTTAATTAGAAGAAAGTTAGGAAAGTTCTTTGAACTAATTGTAAAAACTCTCATATTCTAGTGTGTGTGCTTAAAAGTGTATTTGAGAGAATCATTCAATATATGCAAGATTGTTGTGCAAATTGTGTTTAATTCACTAGATCTTGGATTATCAATTCGTCAATTTTGATAAGGGGCGAGTTTAGCAGAAACCTCTTTGTGTCTATTCTATCTATTCTGTCATCCCGACCGAGATCAGAGTGCATGACCATGATTGGTCGTGGCCGAGAACATGATTGTGGTCCGCGATGCTTTTGGTTTCGGTCCGAGATTTGCTTTATCCGTTCGGACCTACGTTGCCTGAAATTCGACTGTGATGAGTCTTCGTCCAGAATAGTAATGGTATTTTACATGTATGTTTATATAGGATATACTATATTGTTTTGCAATTTCATGTAGCTTATTTGTGACCATATATAAGCCCTAGGCTTGAGTTGTGACCTATGATGATTTGGAATGGATTTAGGCGATATATGACTTATTGATGGTCATACGGACTTGGATTTGATATTTCCAGTGACTGTGAGTGATAACCTGTCATACTATACACATTCACACTGTATAGTATTACAATCTGAATCTATTGTATGCATTAATTAATTTATTATATGAACTCGAATTTGCTTGATATGCTTGACATAATTACTTATATTGACTTGTTTAATCTACTCAAGTTTAGTGATTGTATGGCATGATTCCTTATCGATACGTTGCTAAACACATGATTGACTTGTTATTCAAGCTTATATGTATATGTTCTTGATATCTTGACTACTTCACTATTGTACTCCTTATTTTTTTTAATTCCCTTTTCAGTATCTTTCTGTTAGATCTACTGTTTGTTTATATTATGCAAAACTTTCGATCTTCAAAGTTCTTAGTTTTCAGAGATGTCTTGACATACCGATGATTGATAGCCAGGTGCATTTATATAGACTAAGACTGATGACTATTTATAGTCTATGGGTCACTCTCACATATGGCAGAGTTGTCTATTTATGATTAATTCGTTCTTTTTCTAATAGATGTGGACAGTTTCTTTGATGGATTATTCGTGGGATTCATTCAAAAACATTAGATAGCACTACGATGCACAAACTTGACTTTTCGGTTTAATACTATTTGTTTACTTGACTTTGATTATGATCATGAGATATGTGTTGTGTTTATATACTAGTCTAGATCTCGCTAAGCTTAATGCTTACTTTTGAGTTGTTGATATTTTCAGGAAACATAGACTATTTGAAGCTTTAGAAGACTGAAGTGACTATAGTTTTAGCCTTGAAAACTAACTGAATTTGGTACTGGACTTAATGCTGAGTGTGTTTGGTTGGGCTGGGATAGCTTGACTAACCAGGTTTTATATGCAGAATTCAGTAATGAAATGTATTAAAATAGCTTTGAATACCTTGTAGATATTGTCTAGTGATTCTGTTTCGTTGCGTTGAACATTGATCTTATATTATGACAATCGCAAACTTTGGATTATTAATGTTAGAATATGTTTTTGATTGATGAAATATCAAAGTCTAGGGACTGTTTGTGTAATTTCCTTATAGTTTGTAAATATGTATAAATAGCCTTTTTGACTTTCCAAATAGATAGATCAGTCAGTTAATCATTTTGTACGGATTATATTCTGTGAAAGCTGTACTGTTGAAGAACATTCTCTGACCGTCATTGTGTAATCAACAATTCATCTATCGAATCATTTGGTTAGTGTTGATTAATTTAATTGTTCTTATTATATGCATATTGTTGATTGAATTGGTAGAAACTATTATTCACAATTGGTATCAGAGACTTAGGGATGAATCATTCTGATTGAGATTGAATTTTTTTTTCTTCGTGTTCTTGAGTATTTTTTCGGAAAAACCCTAAAATCACTAGGGGTTTTGATTCTGTTGATCATTCTCAGAGTTAATTGGATCGAAGGTTAAGGTTTCAAAGACGAATCCATTGAATATAAACTTGTTTTGATTTTCAAAACACAGAAAAAGATCTAAGCAATTTTCTGAAATTTTGAAAAGTTCAAAAACAGGTACTGTTTCATTGAAAAAGTCTGGTTTAGATCCATTTTTGCATAAAAGTGCTTAACACAAAGTGTTTGTATTCAAAAACCTTACCTTCGATTACAATTTGAATGAAATTGGGTAAAATTTGGATTTAATCTGAATTTCAGACTTGAAAAAGTTGAAAATACTAAGAAACTCGAATTATACACATCCTGTGTGTAAATCGAGTTGAGTATAACAGTTAATCGACTCGGGTACCTTAGTTAATCGAGTCGGTTAGCTTCGTTAATCGAGTTGGTTATCTTAGTTAATCGAGTTGAGTCTTACTATTACTCGAGTTGACAAACTGTAATATTCGAGTTGACAACAATCTGAACAAACTTGAATTTCAGAACAACCTCCTTCAAGTTTTATATAAGACCCATTCGAGTTTTATATAAGACCCATTCGAGTTTTATATAAGACCCATTCGAGTTGTGCAAGACTCACTCGAGTTTTGTAAAAGACTCATTCGAGTTTTGTATAACATTGATTCAAGTTTTACACAAGACTCATTCGAGTTTGTGTATAAGACAAGTTGTCATATACTTGATTCGAGTTTTATCAGAAACACATTCGAGTTTGATCAAACACACATTCGAGTTTGATCAAACACACATTCGAGTTTGATCAAACACACATTCGAGTTTGATCAAAGAATCAATCGAGTTTGGTAAAAGACACAATCGAGTTTTACACTACATTCATTCAAGTTACACTCATAACACAAGAACCATTCAAGTTTGTCACACACATTAATACAAACACAATTCACTGTCTGAGTTAAACTGCTTATTGCTACTAACAAGTCATTGTGTTGTAGATTTCAGTACTAATCTGTGTTTCAAGGTGTGATCAAACTTTTCAATCTCATTCGGAGTTCATTTGATCTTGGTAAAAGTTTCCCAACGATCAATCAACATGTCTAAAGATGCACTTGCTATGGGATCAGAAACCAAACCCCCAATCTTATACAGGGGAGAATATGTCCAATGGCGGGAGCGGTTTCTTGAATTTATAAGTTTCCATGATTTGTCTGAAGAAATGCTGAAATCATTAAATGACGGACCAACAATTTTTATGGAAACGATCCCAGGAGTACCAACTGGCAATCCCCCAATACCACCGAGAACTGTTGAGGTCACAAACCTAACAGAGGCCCAGAAAAAGAGAAAGTTAGGGGACAAGACTGCAAGAAAACTATTGTTGATTTCAATCCCCAATGATATATACACTTGTCTGACAAATACAAAGACTGCTAAGTCCATCTGGGATGAAGTATGCAAAATCATGAGGGGATCAGACAGAGCTGCTACTAATAGGGCTAGGAATAGTCTAATGACGTTTGAGAACTTCAGAGCTCGTGAAGGTGAGCTTTTGGAAAACACTTACCTCAGATTTGTGAATCTGGTAAGTGAAGTAAAAAGAAACGGAGTGACAAAGTCCAACTTGGACATCAATGTCAAATTTTTAAATGTGCTAAATCCAGAATGGGAAAAATATGCTATGATCATCCAACAAACGAAAGATATAGAGGATATGGATTTTCATATGCTATTTGAAAACCTCAACAACTACCAAGAAGTTGTTTTGAGGAAAATATCTGGAAAGAAGAAAGCGGAAAAAGAAACTGCTGATCTACTAGCTCTATTAGCGGAGAAAAAGTATAAATACAAGCTGAAAAAGGAAAAGAGAGCAGTAATCAGCAGCACATCTTCTAAATCAGAATCATCAGATTCATCTGCAGATCCAGAAATAGAAGAGATGAAAAAGCAGATGGCACTGCTTACGAAGGCATTTCAGAAGAAATTTTACAGGAAGCCAACAAACAACAAAATGCGCTACAAAACAGGTTCAAGAAAAGTTGAGAAAAAGGATAAATATGAGAAAGCTGGAGAAAGTAGTACACGAAAGTCTGACAAATATGAGAAGTCAGATAAATCAGCCAAGAAGGAGTCGGAACAGAAATGCTATAACTGTGGAAAACCAGGTCACTATGCCCGGGAATGCAGATCTCCTGTAGTCAAAAATTCAGACTACTATACAAGAAAGGCACTCTTGGCCAAAGAGAAAGAGTCAGGCAAAGCTCTGATGGCAGAGGACGATCATTGGTTACAGTTATCAGAAGACGATGACATCTTGGATGAAGATGCCCATATTTGTCTAAAGTCAGAAATATTCAATGAATCTGAACTAAGTGAATCAGCTATGATAGCTGAAGATGAGGTGTGGGTTGGACTGACAGATGAAGAGGATGCAGATAGGAGAGAATCTGAGTCTGATAAAGAAGAAACAACAGAAGAAGTTGCGTTAATGGCATCTGGCCAAAATGAAGCTGAAAATGAGGAAGATTCAGAGTCTGAAAACTCAGAGGATTCAGAAGGACCGGAGGTAAATTCTAATTCAGATTCTGATATTGACGACTCATGCATCTTAGAAGAAAAACTAACTAATATGGCTTTCATGCTTAAAAAGTTTGAAAAATCCTTAAAAGCAGAAAAGAAAAAGGTTCATTATTTGGAAAATAAACTTCTAAATGAACACAATTTAGTTCTAGATTTTTCCAAAGATAAAGTCTTAGCTTTACGAGCTGTCTCAGACTTACAAGATAAGGAAAAAGAACTTCAAAGCAATATACTTAATCTGAATCACAAAATATCTGATATACAAGAAAGTCTGCGAATAGCTGAGTTAGAAGCCTCAAACTTTTCTGTAAAATATCATGCGATATTTGAAGAGAGAACTAAACTTTATGAGAGAATAAAACAGATGGAGGATGAATTTATTAAAAGAGGGCAAACAGATCAAACAATATACTTAAATCAACCAAAAGATACAGAGTTTTACAACTCTAAATCTGGTATTGGTTGGGAAAATCCTAAGTATCTGACAAAAGCTATATCAAATTCACCAACACTATACGATTTCAGATACATGAATTTAGGATTAAAAATGATATTCATGAAAGCATCTGAAGAAGTAGAATCTAGCGAAGAAATAAAAAGATTAAGATCAGACAAAATGCAAAATTATGTTGATTATACAAAGATAAATGAAACAAGCAACATTATTGATACTAAAGAAGAGCTAATTCAAAGTTATTCTGAAAAGAATTTGTCTGAATTACCATCTCAGTCTCAAAAATTATATTTACCAAATTCAATTTTAGAACAGATAAATTCTGATTTAGAATTGAAAATTAAGAATTTTGAGACAGAGAATGGAACTCTCAAGGAAGAATTAAATAAAATGGAACAAATGTTGCAAAATAAACCTAAACACATAAATATGTCTGATCCACAATCAACTACTTCTCTAGACTCTATTAATTCAGAGAAAGAATTTGATCTGTACATGCACTCTGATAATAATTCATTAGATCAAATGTTTGGTAAAATTGGTGAATTTATCAAACCTTTGACTAATAAACAATCAAACGGTAATAAAGCACCTGTTAAAATTCTACAAAGAATGGCTACATAGTCTTTAAAACCATCTGTAAATTCACCATCAATACAACAAAAGAAGGAGAAAACAAAATTTTTTGTTCAGTCTCCTAGTTTTGAAAAGGGTGAATCATCTTCATCAACGGACTCTATTGCACGTAAAGTCAAATCTTCAACAGGTATGAAAAACTTACAGAAGAAACGAGTTTTTAAATCCACTAATTCTCATACTTCTTTTATGCCAGATATCATTGTGAAAGGATCGAGAAAACAAGTATGGCGAAAGAAGAAAAGAGAAGAGAAAAACAAGATTATAAAACAAGAATGGCGCGTGAAAGAAAAAATTGTTACAGATAGAATTAGCAAAATTGAACATTCTGTCTGTAATAATGATAAACTTGTTAATAATTCTTGTATTAAATTTTCAAGAACGAAATTAATTGCTTTGAATTCTTATGTTTGTAAGCCTGAATCTGTGAAATATAATATGCTCGTATGGCAACCAAAGAAAAAGGACCCATTTTATGAACAGAAAAAGGTTCCACAGAAAAATATTTCAAAAACAATTCCACCGCGAATTGTACAAAAGTGGATACCCAAAAGAACAGTTCAAAAATGGGTACCTAAAATAAATTCAAACGATAAGCTAAAAGCCACATCAGTTAGAAAAACAAAAGATACTATGCATGATTTACCTAAAACAAAAGTACCCAACTACAAGTGGGTACCTCATGTGCTATTACATTTTATAGGTAAACCATGTCTGGTACCTTGATTCCGGATGCTCCAAACATATGACCGGACAACGAGACACTCTCACGGACTTTGTAGAAAAGTTCTGTGGGACGGTTAGATTTGGAAACGATCAGTTTTGTCCGATCAAAGGATACGGAAGTCTGAAGTATGACAAAATCACCATCCAAAAGGTCTTTTATGTTGATGGTCTTGGTCACAATCTATTTAGTATTGGACAATTGTGTGATAAGGGGTTAGAAGTCAACTTCAAAGCCAATCGGTGCAGCATCAGATCCGCAGAAGGAAAAGAAATTCTAGCAGGAAACAGGAAAATAAATTTGTGCTCCATTGATTTAGCCTCGATCAATCTGAAGAAAGATGTCTGCTTATTGTCAAAAGCAACATCTAAAACAGCATGGTTGTGGCATCGTCGCCTTTCGCATCTGAACTTCAATGAGCTGACCAACCTAGCAAAAGGAGGGTTAGTTAAAGGGCTGCCGGCGCTCAAATTTCAAAAAGAGCAACTATGCGCGGCATGTGAAAAAGGAAAGATGACAAGAGCCACACACAAATCCAAAACAGAACACTCATCCACGAGAGCACTGGAGTTACTGCATATGGATTTGTGTGGACCAATGAGAGTACAAAGTATAAATAAGTAACGATATGTATTGGTGATAGTTGATGACTATTCACGATACACATGGGTGTTTTTCCTGAGATCCAAATCAGATGCAACCGAAACCGTCATAGACTTCATCCGAAAAATACAAGTAAAGTTGCAACTCACTATTCAGACAATCCGCTCAGACAATGGAACAGAGTTCAAGAACAAATCATTAGACTCGTTCTTAAATTCAGTAGGAATTACACATCAGTTCTCAGCTGCTCGAACTCCACAACAAAACGGTGTCATTGAAAGAAGAAATCGGACACTAGTGGAATCAGCTAGGACGATGTTGGCCTACTCCAATTTACCATTGTTCTTGTGGGCAGAAGCGGTTGCAACAGCTTGTTTCACACAAAACCGTTCAATAATAAATAAAAGATTCGGAAAGACTCCGTATGAACTGATTAATAAACGAATACCTAATATTAAATTTTTCCATGTCTTTGGTTGCAGATGCTTTATATTGAATGATAAAGACAAGCTGGGAAAGTTTAATCAAAAGGCGGATGAAGGAATCTTCATCGGGTATTCAAAGGAGTCGGTTGCTTTCCGTGTGTACAACAAGAGAACCAAGACAGTCAACGAGAGCGTAAATGTTAAATTCGACGAAGAAGTGGTAATGGCTTCTGAACACACCAGTTCAGGACCCGAACCTAACATGCAGACTTCATTGGAGTCAAATAGACAAAATGCTGAACATAATGAATTAAATAAGTTGTTTGAGAACTTTTATGACGACTATTTTGAAACGCCCAAATCTAATGTTCAAAATTTGGTGTCTGACAGGATCACTGAAGATCCAGTCGTAGTTTCAGATCTTTCTCAACAACAAAGTTCAGAAGAAACTGGAGAAGCTTCAACAGCAAATGTGCAGTCAACTACTGAGATTGTACAACCAATTGAACCTCCACATGCTTCTGAAACCCCTATTACTTCCGAACAGTCAGAAGCTCCTACCTCAGATGTTCCACCTACAACATCTGCAGTAACTCCCGAACCATATTTAGATCTCAATCCCAACCAAGACCCAATAGAACCGTTTCCACATAAAGTTAAGTGGACAAGAAATCACCCAATAGAGAACATCATAGGTGATCCAGCTGCGTCAGTCCAAACCAGAAGGGCTACAATAAATGAATGCTTATTTTCAAATTTTTTGAGTAAGATTGAGCCTAAAAATGTAAAAGAAGCCCTTCTGGATGCTGATTGGATTGTGGCGATGCAAGAAGAACTCAACCAGTTCGAACGGTTAAAGGTCTGGAGACTTGTTGAGCGCCCAAAAGACAAATCCATAATAGGCACGAAATGGATCTTCAAGAACAAGAAAGATGAACACGGTGTCATTATTCGGAATAAAGCTCGTCTCGTGGCCAAAGGATACAGTCAACAAGAAGGGATTGATTATGATGAAACATTCGCACCAGTTGCACGCATTGAAGCTATAAGGATGTTTTTAGCTTTTGCCGCACATAAAAATTTTACAGTATATCAAATGGATGTCAAAACTGCATTTTTAAACGGGGAGCTAACAGATGAAGTATATACATATCAACCCGAAGGGTTTACTGATCCTTTGAAACCTGATCATGTATATATTTTGGATAAGTCACTGTATGGCCTTAAACAAGCACCTCGAGCTTGGTATGATGCACTTTCAACATATTTGTTGAAATGCGGATTTACAAAAGGTGCAGTTGACACAACCTTGTTTATAAAACGTCAGAGGTCAGATATCATAGTTATACAGATATATGTAGATGATATAATATTTGGGTCTACAAATCCAGAATTTTGTAAGAAATTCACATTTTTAATGTCCCAGAAATTCGAAATGAGCATGATGGGTGAAATAAATTTTTTCTTAGGATTACAAGTAAAACAATTAACTGATGGTATTTTTATCAATCAGTCAAAATACATACAAGACATGTTAAAGAAATTTAACATGGTCAATAGTACTCCTATGAAAACTCCCATGGCTCTGGATTCAAAATCAAAACTCGATGCGGACATCTCAGGGAAACCTGTAGATGAAACCCATTATCGAAGTATAATTGGGTCATTAATGTATTTAACAGCCAGTAGACCAGATATTATGTTTGCTACATGTGTCTGTGCTAGATATCAGGCAAATCCAAAAGAATCACACTTAACAGCTGCAAAACGAATTTTAAGATATCTCAAAGGAACTCCAAATCTTGGTTTGTGGTATCCTAGGGAGTCTTCATTTCATCTGACTGCTTTTTCTGACGCTGATCACGCAGGTGATAAGATGGACAGAAAAAGTACGTCAGGAGCAGTACAATTCTTAGGTGACAAACCCGTATGTTGGTCATCCAAGAAACAACATTGTGTTTCATTGTCTACAGCTGAGGCAGAGTACGTTGCTGTATCTTCCTGCTGCTCTCAAGTGTTGTGGATGAAGAGTCAACTGCGTGATTACGGGTTACACCAAATAAAATTCCAATATACTGTGATTCTCAGAGCGCAATAGCCATTGCATCAAATCCGGTGCAACATTCAAAAACGAAACACATCGACATTCGGTATCATTTTATAAAAGATCATGTAGAAAATGGAAATATAGAATTATATTTTGTTCCTACTGAATATCAACTAGCTGATTTGTTTACCAAAGCGTTAGATGAAAAGCGGTTTAATTTTTTGGTATACAAATTAGGTATGTTGAATCGTTAAGATTTAATAATTCAGTAGTTTCAAAATTATAATTTTAAAATTTCATTTTTAAGTGATTTTTATCTGATGTTGAATTCATGAATTATAAAAGTTTATATTCTTTGGAATTTAACAAGATCTGGATTGTCATGTGCAAGGGGAGCAGAAAAACAATTTATCTGATTTTGCATAAATCTGATAAAAATTATCTGTTATTTTGTAGGGGGAGCAGAGCTGAATAATGGAATAATAAGTTGAGGGGGAGCAAATTTCAGAAATTCAAGGGGGAGCAATTGCATTTTGTTAATACTTTTATTTTTTTTGTTATTTTTTTTGTTAATACTTTTAATTTTTTTTGTGTGTGTTTTTCATTTTTATTTTGTGATGTATATGTGAAATTTTTTTTTTACAAGTATGAATTTTTTTAGTCCATTTTAAATTTTTTTATTTTTATTTTTTGTGTGCTGTTAAATTTTTTTTTTGAAATTCAAATTTTTTAGTCACAATTTTTTTTTTGATTGAAATGAGTGATATGTGGGCTAATGTGGTTTAGAAGATGGGCCGGATGTTATTTGAAAATTTAAATGTTTGGGTCGGGTAAAATTTCAATATAAATTTGAAATTTCAAATTCAAATTTCAATTTTCCGGAAAATACATCATTTCATCTTCTTACACAAGCTTTCTTCATTTCAAAGAAACCTCAAAAACCCACAACCGACGATTTCATTTCATCAAAATTGTGAGTCAAACTTTGTTTTTCTTTATTATTTCAGTTAATATGTGCATTTTTTCAGTGTATTTGTTTGAATGTGAGTATGTGTTAGTATGTCTATTTTTTTGTGTTCTTGACCGATTCATGGCAAGTACTGAGTTTGGTCCATAAAACTGAAATTAAGTGTGTGATGTTGTTCAAAATGGTAATTGACTATGAATCTGAAGTTTCATAAGTCATCTTTAATTCACACACACACAATCATCGATTTTTCAATAGAACAGTTTCGAGTTTTTAATTTTTCTGAAATTTGAATTTTTAACAACTTTAAAGTTGTTTTTGTTCAAAGTTCAGTAAAAGAAATGTGTTTAAAACATCTTTTCGAGGGGGGGTACAAGTTTTAAAACACTGAAACATAGCTCTGAACTCAAATTCATAAAATCACAGTGTTCTGAACTTATAAGAAAAGAACAAAGATATTTCTCGAATAAAGCTTCATTCGAGTTGAATGAAAGAGTCATTCGAGTTGAATGACAGAGTCATTCGAGATGTGTCAAAGAGTCATTCGAGTTGAATGACAGAATCATTCGAGTTGTGTTTAAGAGTCATTCGAGTTGAATGGAAGTTTCATTCGAGTTGACTTAAGAATAATTTGAGTTGCATTAGAGAGTTATTCGAGTTTCATGATGACTAATTCGAGTTGATTCATATAGAATTCAGATTTATTCGAGTTTAAAGCATATTACATTCGAGAAACAGTTGGGTTTTATGCAAGTTGACATGTGGATGTATAACACTTAAAAAATTTTCAGAACATAAGTACTTAAAGCTTATTCGAGTTTAGGTCACATGTCATTCGAGTTTTGTTGAGACTTACTCGAGTTTCATATATATATCATTCGAGTTGGTTATAGACATATCCGAGTTTCATATATATATTATTCGAGTTGGTTGAAGACTTATTCGAGTTTTATATATGTATTATTCGAGTTGGTTAAAGACTAATTCGAGAAACTTGAAGTTTCATTCGAGTTTCATCAGAAAATTTGTCTAAGTGTGGGATTTTTATGTTTTAAGAAAAATGTCACATTTTTTAAGAAATTGTTATAAATTTGTGTTTTTCTAACATTGGTCTCTAAACGATTGACTCTGGAGTCCTTTCAATAATTTTCAATTATTGTCAGGAATCCCGATGCTTTAAAAAGAAAATCACAAGTTTTTGCAACTTCTGATAAAATGTTACAAGTTTTTCTACATTTTGAAGGTTGTCATTTGTGTACTTGATAAGACTAACATGATTTTTATTTTTATAGGTGTTCAAATGGCATCCCTAGTGCAATCCCAAAATTCAAATTCCTCTGATTCACATTCATCGTCAAATCATACCCTTCTTTCTACCCCAGTCAGATCAACCTCAGTCGCCCGTTCCTCACAAACACATATTATCCCAGATAATCAACTTGTCAAACCAAAACATTGCCTTCCTTTCCGTGACAATAACCACAGTTTAGATTCCAAAGTCATTAAAGTAAGCCATCCTATAATTGTGGACATTCTAAAAGGCCATCCACTTGGTTATCTGCTTCAGTATAAACCGTCTATTCCACAAGTATACTTACAACAATTTTGGCACACTGTCAAATTTGTTCCTGCGGACGGTAATCACCATTTCAAAGTGACGATTGATCAATTCAAGACGAAAATCACTCTTGCAAGGCTACGTCACAATTTATTTCGTCCACGACGAATAGACACTGTGAACTTTCCAGAGTTAGCAGATTTTGAAGATTTTGTTTCAGACGAAGAGCTTGTCCATGATTTGATTTGTCTAGGCTACTCAAAGCCACTTCCAAAGAGCTCCAAATTTCACAGAAATGGTTTAAATGGCGAATGGTACACACTGTTTGGTATCATAAATCGTTGCATGACTTGAAAGCATACTGGAATTGACCGATGCAGCATTCATTGCCTGAGGATATTTCATGGGATCGCATTCAACAAGCATTATGACTTTGCTCAGTGTATATGGGAAGATTTAAAGGAGATTGTGCTTGCTAAAACCACAAACAGAGCAAGGAAGTTCTTTCCACTTCAAAGGTTTATCCAGATTCATATCCGAGGGATCTTAAGGGCTAATGAAAATATTCCAAAGAGAGCCAATTCTCAGAGATGCCCAGACTATGTCATGATGAGTTTGCATGAAGTGTCGGACTCCCCAAATGCCAACATAATGCCAATTCCAGAGTCATTACTCAAATATGCTGATCAAGAAAGTGAACATGTGAAATTGTATAGAATAGATCATGCTCCGATAGAGACCCAAGAACCGGGATCTCTTAGCCCAGGAGCTTTAAGGATAGAGGAACCTCAGCAAGAGACTGAAGTTCAGGTTGCCCGTTCTGAGAGTGAGGGTGAAGGAAGTGTGAGGGGTGGTGAGGAAGAACAAGAGAAATCTGATTCTGAGAGAACATTATCTGATATTCAAGACGAAGAGGGAGAAGGTGATGATGATGATGATGGTGATGATGGTGGTGATCATCATGAAGGAGGGGGAATGATGATTGATGTTGTGCAAATGGCAGTAGAGAGTGTGAGGGAGACCCTAAGCCCAGAAAGCCGGGAATTACCTACATCCACTATTAGCTCTCCTATGGGAGTTAGCATTGAACAAGTCAGTATCCCACTGACGATTGCACGCCCAACTGTCCACTCAGTCTCCTCTCAACAGGAGACTGTTTCAATTGCACACAGGGATGAGCCACATAATCTATCCGAAAGTCACTTGGACTTGATGGATATTGAAACTAGTACACAATTGCCCGTGTGTACGACTTCGTTTGAATCACTGAGTCTAGCTGACATACACTTTAGGACACTTGCGTCAACTTCATCTGTTGAAGTTAGTGTGGCTGAACTGAGTGTTCCCACTGGAACATCCTTAGTAACGGAAGCATTTGTTGCTCCGTCACTTGAAGAGGGTGGAAGTCCAGTCAGAGAAATGCCAATATCAACTCTGAGCACTGGCCACACAGAAGTTCTGTATACCAGTTCAACTGTTGTGTCAACTGGAAGTCTTCGTGACCCAGAAGTGAATTTATCCCCGTTTGTGACTGAATCAACCTTGACAACAGCATTGAATGAAGTTGTATCTGGTGTAAACATGCATGTCTCTAATCAACTGGCTGAGGTAATGGCTCAAATGACCAACATTCAGAAGTTTTTGAAGGGAAAGGATGTTGCGGAGGAGTCAGTTAAGAAAAATGAGTCAAAACAAGCAATTGAAGACTTGAAGGAAGAATTAAAAGATTTTGTGTTTGAGCAGTTTGACGAAATGAGAGAACGAATGATCAGTCTTGAGAATACAGTGGTTACGGCGTTAGGAAATCTTTCTGAATGAGTGGCTGCAGTGGAAGATACTTGCAAGGCTCAAGCTTCCTCGTCAAAGAGGAAACATGATGAGCATGACGAAGACTCCGATGATGCTCCTCATGAGGGGGAGAAGAGGAGAAAGCTTGATGAACCGACTCCTGGAGTTTTAATGATAACATATCCAGAGAAGGAGCCGGAAGTTCAAGGGAAAGAAGTCGGGGGTTCTAAACAATCTGCTGGTGAACAGAGAGAACTGGGATTGATTCTTTATGAAGATGTTCCAGTTCCTTTGAACACTCAGCCCGACATCTATCAGTTTATTGAATATATTGATTCAGAGGAAGATGTACAAGAGAAAAAGAAAGAGCAGAGTATTCAAGAGACAGGAGAAGAAAGAGAGGAGTACATTGAATTGTCTGAAGATGATGACATAATTGCATTGACAGATGTAGACTTTAGGGCTGAAAGGATAGTAGAGGAGGAGGTGTTAGTTGAAGAAATAATGAAAGATGTTGAATCAACACCAACGGTTGAAAAGCCTGAGGTGGTTGTACAGGTTAAAGAAGAGTTCGAAGAGTTTCCTGTTGAGAGCAGTATGGCTCAAGAAACAGTTGTTTTAAATGAAGTGGAAGTGATGGATAGATTTTTTAATGAATTTGTTCTGGCTGATGAATCAAAGAAACAACACAGATTAAGGTTTCAGGCACAACAAGTGGTGCAGAGAGAGATTCAAGATATGTTAACTCTATTGAATAAAGATGAAATAAGCAAGAAAAAGGTGAAAAGGCTTGAACTACCAGAAAACAGGTCTGCTGAGTTCATAAGGAAAAGAAACAAGATGCCTTACATTGAAGACATACTGGAGAAAAGGATCTTTTGTAAAAAGCAAGCTCCATGTTCTTTTCAAAAGTTATTCCGAGTTTTAGAGCCGAATATGCCCAATCTGGTTAACTATGCCAGTTTCCTGAGAAATAAGACACAGGAGGTTGAGAAGGTGAAGAGCGATTTCAGGATAGTGGATCTGGTGCAGATTGAAAAGGAAAGATTTGTTAAGGTTTTTTATCCGAAGTTTACTGTAACCAGGTCTGATGGAAATACATATGTATTCACGGAAGCTGACATGTTCAACATGCAATTGGTTGATATTGAAGATCTTTTTGACGAACTGTGCAGGAATAAAAGGAATGAACATTGTAGATTTGCGCTGAAGACATTGTTTCACTTTATGCATACCAAATTGGTATTAATGTCAGTGCAAGATCTACAAATTGGAGTTGAGAGAGGCATGAGGAAGATAAACATGACTGCACCTCACAGAGATATTAAATTTGCTGGTGAGCTTAAAGAGTTTCAAGTTATAATGGTGAAGCATCCAGCTGTCATGTATAAAGATAGGAATAAAAGGTTGAGAGCTATGAGGAGTGTTGAGCTGAACAAGTTTTCTGATGGTACGTTGATTAAGGTGTTGAATGGTTTGAAAGGCAAGCTGGCTGCAGATCAAAAGAGGAAGACAAAGAAAGGAGCCTTGTCTGTTAACGATCGAAGACTCATGGTCGAGTTTATCTCTAAAATTGAATGGAGGCTGTCGGATCGGAAGAGTATTAGAAGATTTGAACAGAAGCTGGGCTTGTCAATTTGAAGACTTTGCTACTTTCATCAAAGGGGGAGAATGTTAGAATATGTTTTTGATTGATGAAATATCAAAGTCTAGGGACTGTTTGTGTGATTTCCTTATATTTTGTATAAATGTATAAATAGGCAACTTTGACTTTCCAATTGAATAGATCTGTCAGAGAATCATTTTGTACGTATTCTAATCTGTGATAGCTGCACTGTTGAAGAACATTCCTGACAATCATTTTGTAATCAAGAATTCTTCAATCGAATCATTTGGTTAGTGTTGATTAAATTCTGTGTTCTTATTAATGGCATATTGTTGATTGAATTGTTAGAAACTATAATTCACAATTATGAAGTACAGGGTGTTTTAATTGGTCAATCTTTCAGCCTTTAGTGGCCACTTGATAGTCACATAACAAGCTCAGGCATGTTATTCAATCTTGTAATCCATCATAAACTTATTTCCTTGAGTTAAAGTCATTAGATGAGTCTCCAGGCGCTTCTTCTAATCGAAAATGGCAGTACAGTCAATAAAACAATATCTTAAAATGTTCCCAAGATAGGGACTTAATCTTCTCTAGGCAATGGGCGTTTCTTGAGATTGCTAGCACATCATTGTTCCACTGTCGAACAAAGTAGTAGCATATTTGACATTCGCTTCTTCATAGCATAATCGTTAATCATAAAGATACTTTCTATGTTAGTGAACCATTCTAAGGCTTTTACTGGGTCAGTTGTTCCAACGAAAAGGAAAGCATCACAAGCTTTGAAGTACTTGAAGGTATGATGTCTTAAAGGTTATATACCAAAAATAAGAGCTAATAGACAATTAGGCAAGTGTGCCTTTCGTTTACTAGCATATAAATGACAAGAACCGAGTTATCGATCTCGAGGACACAGTGCAAGAATGATGATACTAAATTCGTTGTCAATAATTAGTCTAAATGAAAATGTGATTTGATTTTTTTAAGAAAACGAAATACCAAATTTAGAAACTATTAATCAATTAAAAACTATTAAGTAAATGCTACTCGAATTTGAAACGCACTAAGATTAAGTGGTCACGAATATTTAAATCAGAAAATAAATGGTAAGCATTCAAGTTTACCCCCCCCCCCCCCCCCTCCTCTTATATTAGATGACTTGTAAATAAGCACAACATAAATTAAAAGTTAAGATAATATAATCAAGTGCTACAAGTTCCTCTTTCGAGTTACTTGCTTTTATATTAAAATTTTAGATACTCGGAATTCTCCTAATAAACTAACCGATTAATTACACAAAGACAATATCCATACAAATCGATTTCTTGAAAGGTGAATCCACTTTTGCAAACACAGATATAATGCTATATTTTCATCCGAACAAAATATTCTCGTTGATAAAATCTAAAACACATGAACTAAATTCCATTCACTATTTCTAGCTCAAGGCCAAACGAACCGATATACAAATCCGTAAAGAATAACTAATAAATTAATTTGAGCTTTTGCTTTTAAACAACTCATTAATCACCATATAAACATGTATTTTAAATATCCATCAAGAGATAAGTCTAACAAGAAACCGAAAATTGCTAACAAATGTGCATCTAGTGTTTGGGGGTTGACAAACCCGAATGATTACATAAACAACTACTCACTAGTCATGGTGAGTAAACTAAAAATGCAAATAAATGAGAAGTTCATCTATATAAACAATGGTTAACAAAGAAAACTCCCCCAATGATTGTCAAACTAGCTCTACTTGCTCCAACTCTTTGTCATCCACGTGATATTTGCAGAGAAAATTTTGTAGACTCCAAACCCTAACCCTAGCTCTATGATATGTCTCTTCAAATTTAGAGAAAAGATGCTAAAATAGCGTCATATTTGAGGAAGATCGTGCCGCGATGGGGTATCTGGTAGCACCGCTACTGGCTTTTGTACGATCTAGTCAGAGCCTGTTGCTGAATGTAGCGCCGCGAATGGGTTAGCGGTCGCACCGCGATAATGTTTCTGCTAGGATCATGAAAAATGCCACAAGAATGTCACGACGCGACTAGGCATCAGCCGCGTCACGATGATCTTTCTGTTCAGAACCTGAGATTAGCAATTTTGCTCTTTCCTTTCTTGTTGTCTAGGGGAGGGAAAATTTATCCGAATCGGGTTCAACGGCTTCAAGTAACCTAAAAACACGAATACAACGTAAATGGATGCGATATAAATGTGATTTGGATAAAAACCGGGAAAACTAGGGGCAAAAGTGACGCAATTATATAGTCGAAAAGTGTCGCATCAAGGTACAACCCATAAGTTGGATCACAAGGATAACGTCCTCGTTAGAATTGTTAACGGTGATGGCCCCTGTATCAATATGTTTGTTTCTTTCTTCTACGCTCATATTTACACTAAATTTTGGCATCATCATGAGCCCAGAATTGCTCTTGCATAAAATTAAGCTTGCTGAACTTTTAAAAGTCTGGCTTGCTTATCATTGTTTTGAGAAAGCATATCATACATCACCCCTGTTGGGTACAAAATTATAGAGGTGAAAAATAATATTGTGAAAGTACAAGGACTAAACATGTCATATAGGTTAAAGTTAGGTAGTTAGTATAAAAGGAATTTTCAAGGGAATTTTCCTAAGTCTATGAGAACTCGATCTTGCAATTAAAGTGTGTGTTTTGCAAGGTGTAAGGGAGTTAATCATTCAATCAAAGCAGGATTCATACTACAATTTATTGATTCACCTAGATCCTGATTTCAACCTCCATTATTGTTTTGGATTGTTGGCTAAAGCCTTTACTAGATCCCTCTCCAGTTTCAGACACGTTCAGATTAATAGAGTTAAAGAAAAGTGTAACAATCCTAAATTCAGACTACATTTATTAGCTATTTAACTGGTTTTATTCATAATTCATAATATTAACAATTTACTTTGTTAAATAATAATGAAAGATAAATTTAGGGTTAAAGGTGTTAATAAGTAATAGTAAGGTTAAAGGGGGTGCAATATAATTAAGCTAAAGTTCCATATATATAAAACACATAAGATGACTGTTAGTCATTATAAATTATCTACACATTTTAGTCAAAAACACCTACCAAAAACATACATTTAGCAAGAAGATATTTCTCTCAAGAAATTGAAGTTCATTTTTTTTATCAAATCGATCAAGTGATCATATATTGGAATCAAGGAGCTAAGAGGATATGAATCTACAAGTATTACAAGTTAAAATCCATCCTTTAATCATTCCATTGTTGTTTGTTTGAACCTTGCGGTTCCAGGATCAGTTCTAAGATTTGTATGATCATTCAAGCATCAAATGTTACTCAAAACTTGCATAAAACTTAAATACAAGCAGATGCATGTTTACATATAGTGTTTAATCGATGAAACATAATAGAAATGGTGTTGCATTTTAAATTCATCTTCACATCAAGAGGCTTAATGTCTTGGTGTGATTATGAGTCCAAGATACATTAAAAGGGTAACCCCGAGTCTAAGACTCGGGGTGGAGTTGGTATGTGTGTTTGTGTGTTTCATTCATCAATCTTTCTACTCATTGACCCTTCAATGTTCTTGCTATATACCGATACATACATACATACATACATACATACATACATACATACATACATACATACATACATACATACATACATATATATACATATATCTATATATATATATATATATATATATATATATATATATATATATATATATATATATATATATATATATATATATATATATATATATATATATATATATATATAATGGTTGTTGATGTGAGTGAGTTAGGACCCCGAGACATGTAAGTCTCGGGGTGTATAGGACAGTTAACAGATAGTAAAATAGTGATGGAGGATCATCAAGACATTCTCATTCTAATGATATCATGGAAATACGTGAAGGCTCAATGACAAGATGACGAGCCAAGAAGATCAAAGAAGTTTTTATGAGCTTAGTTGCTGATATTCGAGAGACTGAATGTAAAGACGATGCTCACCCACAACTGATGAAGCATGTTACTAGACTTGAAGCTTTGGATCCTAAGTGATGAAATATGGAAGCATAAGAGCCCAAAAGTAGCATTTTCTTGAGTCTTTATAATACTATGGGCTAATACTAAGCCCAAGTCGTAGAATGGATGTATTTTGAAGTCCATTCAAAGTTTATTTGAGTGCAATAAAGGCCTAGAAATGCCTAATCCGTTTTTTAGTTTAGAAGTTCTAGAATTATCTCCCAAGCGATGACAAAATGTCTAGATTCATGGATTAAAGTCCCTAACTTTAATCCACTAAATTTAATTAGTGTCTTTTGAGTTGGTTTTTGAAGCTTATAGATAGATGGCTTCCTATGTACTTTCAAATGAATTCACTTGAGAAGTATATATCTTCTTTTTTAGTTTTATTCATCTTTGTAAGCTTTGTTCTTTGTTGAGTTCATAGTTCAAGAACTTATCAAGATTGTGAGTACATTCTTGTGGTGTTCTCGCATTCCTTTGGTTCTTAGTTATTATAACTAACGGGTCAAGGACTTGCTCTAGGCGTGTTGAAGTTCCAATTATCAGGTGCTTTGGCGTCTATTCTATCCTATACGAAGGTTTCAAGTTATACTTAACTTGCGGGTCAACGTTTCATATCATTTTGGTATCGGAGCTACAAAAGCTCGATTATTAAATTTTTGCATTTTGTTTGTCTATCTTTCTCATCATCTTATCTGTTACATTTTTCTACTTTTGTCATATTAAAAAAAAGTCACGTTCAACGGGAAAAAAAACAAACAAAAAGAAGAGCAAAAAACAAAAAAAAATGAAGTGCAGAAAAAAAAGTGCAAAAAAAAGGAAGAGTAAAAAATAGTGCAAAAAAAGAAAGAAAAGAAAAGAAGTTTATATGAACACGTGAGCTTGAAAATCAAGAATTTAATCTTTATCATTTTTTTTGTTCCAACTTCTTCTCGTTGGTTAGTACTTTGTTTCTCCTCACCTGGCTACACGTTTTCTTGTTTATCCCATCTTTTTTAAAAGTTCTAAACTCATTGGTATCCAATTAAGTTCTAAAGGTTTTTTTTTAAACACTTTCAGCTTGTGCTCTAATTTAATTTGTTCTTTTACCAATTAAGTTCCACAAGGAATAAGAGAGGTAAAAGGCTTTGAATTGTGAGAACACATGAGGGTAAAATCCGATTATTTTTTTTGTGTTATACACGAGCGTTGAGTGAACATCTCTTGAGTGAAACACGTAAGGGAGTGAGAAGAGGAAAAATTTTTTTTCCTATTACTCTTGTTTTTACAGATTAAAAGATGGAAGATGATCAACCCCTCCCTAACCTTCACGTCCAAGCTCTCATGGCTGAAATGCGATGTTTAATGACGGACGGGTTTAATCAAATCCATGAAAGAATGGACAGATTGGAGGCACGAGGACCTCATGCTCCACCATCATCACAAGTTTCTGATGAAAATCATGAAGATGACGCTCGAAGTGATGAATGGGATAGAGGATCTGAAAGAAGGAGACCTAGAAGAAACCATGGTGCTAATAGAGGACTCAACAACATTAAGATGAGAATTCCACAATTTCAAGGAAAGAGTGATCCTAAAGCGTATTTGGACTAGGAAAAAAGAAGTTGAGCTGATTTTTGAATGTAATAATTATCACGAGGATCAAATAGTGAAAGTAGCAGCAATTGAATTCACAGATTACGCTATAGTATGGCAAGATCAATTAGTCACCAACCGAAGAAGAAATGGAGAAAGACCTATTTCTACATGGGTTGAAATGAAGGCGGTTATGCGAAAAAGGTTTGTTCCCTCTCACTATTTTCGAGACTTGTATCGCAAATTAAAATCTTTGAATCAGGGAGCAAAGTTCGTGGAGGATTATTACAAAGAGATGGAGATTATCATGATTAGGGAAAATATTGGAGAAGATAGGGAAGCAACAATGGCAAGATTCTTGAGTGGCTTGAATCAAGATATTACTAATGTAGGGAGTTGCAATATTGTCTAGACCTTGAAGAGATGGTTCATACAGCCATGAAAGTTGAAAGACAATTGAGTAGAAGAAATAGTTTTCCTAAGGGAATTACATCCATTTCTCAATATTCTCGATCATAAGCCAAAAGGGGAGGCATCTAAAGGTACCTTTTCTGCACCTTTAAAGAACCAAAATGATGCCACAAAAGGTCGGGAAATGGGCAAAGGCAAAGGTATCATTTCTACCCCTACACGAACTCGTGAAATTAAATGTTTTCGTTGTCTAGGTGCGGGGCACATTACTTCACAATGCTGAAACAAAAAAGTTATGATTCTTCATGAAAGTGGTGAAATAGAGTGAAAATGAAAAGGAGGATGTTTCGGATGATGAAGAGGACTTGGATCAAATCGAGGCAGAAAGCGGAGAGCTCTTGGTGGTCAAGAAAGTTTTAAACATACAAGCCAAGGTGGAAGACACACAACAACGAGAAAATATCTTCCATACGCTATGTTTGGTGCAAGGTAAAGTATGTAGTCTCATTATTGATGGTGGGAGTTGTACCAATGTTGTGAGTAACGAGGTAATTAAGAAGTTGAATTTGCGCACGTTGAAGCATCCACAACCATATAAGCTTCAATGGTTGAATGAATGTGGCGAAGTGAACGTGACTAAACAGGCCTTGATAACATTTTCCATCGGTAAGTACAAAGATGAAGTGATGTGTGACGTGGTTCCAATGCAAGTAAGTCATATACTTCTTGGTAGACCTTGGAAATTTGATAGGAAAGTTTTCTATGATGACTTTCTTAATTAATATATGCTTAAAGATCATGAAAAGAAAGTAGTTCTTGTCTCGCTAACCCCACAACAAGTGCAGGAGGACCAGATTAAATTGATCACATCAAGGCGAGCTTGGGAGGATGAGAGGAAAAATAATGAGTGCAAAGAGAAGAAAATGAGCGGTAAAAATAAAGCAAAGAGTGTTGTTAAGGGCAAGAAAAGTGAGACAAATGATGATGAAAAAAGAGAGTGTGTCAAGAAGAATTCTTTTGCAAAAACGAGTCAAGTTAAGAGAGTGATTTATGAAAAAAAGAGAGTGATAGTATTGGTATTCAAGGAAGCTTGTACATATGCTGAAAAACTAACCAACAATCCGCCTAGTTTTGTTGTGAATCTTTTGCAGGATTACGAAGATGTCTTCCCAAAGGAAGAACCAAGTGGTTTGCCACCTTTACAAGGGATCGAGCATCGCATTGATTTCATTCCAAGGGCTACTGTACCAAACCGTCCCGCCTATAGAGCTAATCCCGAGGAGACACGAGAAATACAAAGGCAAGTGGAGGATTTGCTTTCAAGAGGGAGAATTCGAGAATCCATGAGTCCATGTGTTGTACCGGTCATTGTGGTACCCAAGAAGTCATGTGAATGGACTCTAGAGCCATCAACAAAATCACGGTAAAGTATTGCTACCCTATTCCAAGGTTAGATGATATGTTGGATGAGTTGCATGGTGCTTAGATCTTCTCAAAAATTGATTTGAAAAGTGATTATCATCAATTCGAATTAACAAAGGTGATGAATGGAAAACAGCTTTTAAAACAAAGTTTGGTTTGTACGAGTGGTTAGTTATTCCCTTTGGACTAACTAATGCTCCGAGTACATTCATGAGGTTAATGAATCATGTTTTACGAGAGTACATTGGTAAGTTTGTCGTGGTCTACTTTGATGATATCCTGATTTATAGCATTAATGTTGAAGTTCACTTTGATGATATCCTGATTTATAGCATTAATGTTGAAGTCTTTCAACTCGATCAACAAGTGTAGTCAACTCGAGTAACAATTGCTGTCAACTCGATTGACACTTGAACAATGTTTTAATCGAGTTTTCTGAGTTTTTAAAAAATTTCAAGTCTGGAATTCAATTAATTTTGTAAAAATGCCTTAATTGATATCGAAGGTGAGGTTTTTGATTTCAAACACTTTTTCTGAAAGAACTTTGTTTAAAAACAGATCAAAATCCTTGTTTTTCAATGGAACAGTGAAGAACACGAGTATTTTCGAATTTTCTGAAAAATCAAAGACTCTTTCTGTGTGTTTGTAATTTCAGATCAAGTTTATGATCAATGCAATCGATTACTTATCACCTTCCTTCGATCCAAGAATCAAGAACAACAATCAATAGGATTAAAACCCTAGTTGATTTTTCAATATTTTGAAAAAAATATCAAGAACAGTTACGGTTTTGACTATTTTCAATCAAAAAATCATCCTAAAGCTCTGATACCAAGTGTAATTTCTAATCTATCAATCAACAATCAATCGTAAACAAGTAAGAACAAGATCAGAAATACTAACCGAAGGATTTGATTAAGATCAAAACAATTACAGAGATGAAATATGAGAAACGTGTACTGTAACCCTAATTGACCTCCAAGATTTCCGTGCAAAATGTGATTACAAAATGTCAGATCTCTTTCTTTTACAAAGTCAAAATTACTATTTATATTCTAAATACAACTTTGTCCTATTTACATTTCATACCTTAGACTTATTTATTTCATCAACAAAATAAGTTCCAACATTCTCCCCCTTTGATGAAATAAGCCAAGTCTTCATTTTGTCAGCCCCAACTTCATCTCAAAATTCCTTACACTTCTTCAGTTGGATAGTCTCCATTTGATCTTTGAAATGAACTCGACCATGAGCCTCTTATCATAAGCACTGAGAGCTCCTCTCTTTGTTTTCCTCTTCTGATCAGCAGCCAATTTACCTTTCAACCCACTCATCACCTTCTGAAGGGTTCCGTCACAGAACTTGTTTAATTCAATACTCTTCATTGCTCTCAGCTTTCGATTTTTATCTCTGTACATAACAGTTGTATGCTTCACCATTATTACTTGATATTCTTTTAACTCCCCAGCAAACTTGATTTCTCTATTTGGTGGAGTTACATTGATCTTTCGCATGCCTCTTTCAACGCCTATTTAAAGATCTTGCACTGACATAAGTACGAGCTTAATGTGCATGAAATGAAATAACGTCTTTAGAGCAAACCTACAGTGTTCATTATGTTTTTTTCTACAAATTTCATCAAACAAGTCTTCAATATCAACCAAGTTCATCCGAAACATGTCGGCTTCTGTAAACGTGTACGTATTTCCATCTGATCTAGTAACCATGAAAGTAGGATAAAAAATCTTTACAACCCGATCCTTTTCTATCTTTATCAAATCAACAATCGGAAACTCACTTCTGACCTTTTCAACACTTGGAGCTTTATTCTGAAGAAAACTTGCAAAATTAGCTAAATTCGGTCTATTTGGCTCTAAATCTCTAAGTAACTTCAGAAAAGTGCACGGAGCATGCTTTCTGCAAAAGATCTTTTTCTCAAGATAATCTTCAAGATATGGCAATTTATTCCTTTTCCTTGTATACTCAGCAGATTTCTTCGATGAAAGCTCCAATCCCTTTTTCTTTTTCTTTCTCACTTCTTCTTCATTCAGAATAAACAGCATGCCATTTATCTCCCTTTGAACAATCCTTTGAGCTTCAAATCTTAGTTGATGTTGTCTTTGCGATTCATCCGCTAAGACATATTCATTAAAGAACCTCTCCATAATCTCAAACTCATTGATTTCTTTAACGAATGGAGGAATAAAACTCTCTACATGGAATGGATCCATCTCTTCTTCTTTGACTTGGACCGTAACCTCAGGCTTTTCAACCATCGGTATAGGTATATCATCTTTAAGAATTTCATGTACCAAAACTTCTTCTTCTTCTATTCTTTCAGCTCTTACTACAACATCCGTCAATTCAATGACATCATCATCATCTGACTCTTCAATCTCTACTACTTTCTGTGTATCCTCAATCGTTGGAATTTTTTCCTGAACATCATCTTTTGAATCTTCATATTCATCAAAATTATAAAACTCTGAATGAATACTCAATGGAACAGGAACATCTTCATAAAGAATCAATTCTTGTCCTTCTTGAGTATCAGCAGGTTCCTTAGAGCTTCCTGCTTCTTCTTTTTCTTGTACATCAGCCTCCTTTTCCGGATACGTGATAATTAGAAGACCAGTTGTCGGCTCATCAAGCATCCTCCTCTTCTCCCCCTCATGAGGAGCATCATCGGAGTCATCATCATGCTCGTCATATTTTCGTTTTGGCGCTGAAGCTTGAGCCCTACACGTTTGTTCTACAACTGATACTCGTTCAAATAAGTTTCCCAATGCAGTAATTACTGTGCTCTCCAACCCCATCATACGTTCTTGCATCTCATCAAAATGTTCAAATACAAAATCCCATAGCTCTTCAATGGCTGCATGTGGATCTTTTTGCTGCACTCTTTCTTCAGCTACTGACTTTCCCTTCAAAAACTTGTGGATATTTGTCATATGAGCCATAACTTCGGATAGTTGGGCTGTTACATGACTATTTACTCCAGCAACAGCAGCATTCAAAGCTTGAGTCAATGATGTATCGGTAACAAAAGGGGAAATAGTAACTACTGGGTCACTTAGACTTCCAGTTGACACTACAGGTGAACTTGTAAAAAGAACATCTGCGTGGCCAGTGCTCAGAGATTGCAGTGATGTAGCTCTGACTGGACTTCCAACCTCTTCAAGTGACGGAGCAACAAATGCTTCCGTTACTGAGGTTGTTCCAGCAGTGACACGTAGTTCGACTACACTTACTTCAACACATTAAGTAGACGCAAGTGTCCTAGTGTGTATCGGTTCTAGACTATGTGCGACAAAAGAAGTCGTACACTCGGGCGGATGTGTACTTGTTTCAATATCCATCAAATCCAAAGGATTATCGGATAGCAGTTGAGCTTCATCCCGATGAACAAATGAAACAGTCTCCTATTGAGAGGAGAATGAGTGGCTGGTGGGGTGTGCAAGCATCAGTGGGATACTGACTTCTTCAATGCTAACTCCCTGTTGGCAGCTAACAGCAATTGTGGTTCAATCCCGGCTTTCTGGGTTGTGGACATCCCTCACACTCTGCCTGGCAATTTCTACTATATCAACGCACCTCCCCCATTATGATCAGGTCCTTCATCATCATCATCATCATCATCATCATCCTCTCCTTCTGCAGCTCCTTCATTAATATTTGACAAATTTCGTTCGGAATCAGAGTTGCCTGCTTCTCCCTCACCACCCCTCACTGAAACTTCTGCTCCCTTACTCACTTGATGGCTTCCCTGCACTTCGGCCTCATGCTGAAGTTCCTCCTCTCCTACAACTCCTTGGTTAAGAGAACCCGGTTCTTGGGTCTCTATAGGAGCGTGATCTATTTGGTACAACCTTACATTTTCACTCTCCTGATCAGCATATTTCAATAACGCTTCTGGAATAGACATGATATTGGCATTTGCTGAATCTGGTACTTCGTGTAAGCTCATCATTACATAATCCGGATAGCATTGAGAACTAGATCGTTTCGGAATATTTTCATTGCCTCTTAGAATGCCTTTGATAAGAATTTGGATGAAACGTTGAAGAGGGACAAATTTCCTTGATCTGTTTGTCGTCTTTGCTAGCACGACTTCCTTTAGATCCTCCCAGATACACTGCGCGTAGTCATAATGCTTATTGAATGCGATGCCATGAAATATTCTGAGACAGTGTATGCTGCACCTGTCAATTCCCGTGTGCTTCGACATCATGCACCGGTTGATGATACCAAAGAGAGTGTACCATTCACCATTAAGCCCATTTCTATGGAACTTCGAACTCTTAGGTAGTGGCTTTGAATATCCCAGACATATCAAGTCCTGAACCAATTCCTCATCTGACACAAAATTTTCAAAGTCAACTAACTCTGGAAAATTCACTGTATCCATTCGTCGAGGCAGAAATAGATTATGTCTCAATCTGTCTACGGTTATTTTGGTTTTGAACTGATCGATGGTAACCTTGAAATGATGGTTACCATCAGCTGGGACAAATTTTACTCTATGCAAGAATTGTTGAAGATAACCCTGAGGAATGGAGGGTTTGTATTGTAGAAGATATCCTAAAGGATGACCTTTGAGAATGTCTACACTGATCGGATGGCTTACTTTAATGACCTTGGTGTCAAGGCGATGGTTATTATCTCGCAATGGTAAGCACTATTTTGGTTTAACAAGCTGGTTATCGAGAATGAGGGTAGAAGGTGAAGGTCGGGTGACTGATGTGGATCTAACTGGTTTAGACACAAGGGTGTGATTTGATGAAGAATAGGAATCAGAGGAGTTTGATGGTTGGGATTGAGCTTGTGAAGCCATTTGAAACCTGTGAAAAATAATAAACATGTTATATTCAACAGATAAACAAATGAAATCCTGCAAATTGAAAAATAAAACATTTTGCTAGAAATTATAAAAAATATGTGTTTTGTTGTTTAAAGCATCGGGATTCCAGACAATAATATTAAAATATTATAGTGAGGATTCCAAAGTCAATCTTTCAGAGACCAATGTTTAAAAAACACAGATTTAAAAAATTTCTCGAAAAATGTGAAATTTTTCTTAAAAATTTAAATTCCCAACACTTAGAAACTTTTTCACAAAATTTGAGTATAAAACTCGATTGACATGGAAAGCTCCTCGAATATTGAATGACTCAACTCGATAGATACAAGAATTCAACTGGAATGAAGAAGAATGTTTCTCAAATGTACCTAAGTACCAACTCGAATGACACTAAAAACCAACTCGATTAAGCCTGATGTTTTCTCGAAGAATATGTAACTCAACTCGAATGAATCTGAATGTTGTCTCGAATGAAAGTAACTATCGAGACCTTGATTAAAAAATTTCTAAGCCCTTTGCAATATCCAACTCGATCATCAAAAATTTCTAAGTCCTTTGCAAGAATGATCTCGAATGAAATACAAATATTCTAAGGCCTTGAATGTATTCAACTCGAGTAAAGTTTGAAAGGACTCGATCAAAATATGATTCCAACTCGAATAACACTTGAATGGACTCGAATCTTTTATGTTATCGAGGATTATACAAAAAAATTTCTAAGGCAGGAACGTGAATCAACTCGAATAACATAGAAGATTTTCTCAAAATAATAAGTAGTCGACTCGAATTAACCTACAATTTTCTCGATTGATATTAAAGTCAACTCGCATGAAACATAATACTTTCTCGATTACAGTATTAATCGAGAAACTTTTTGAACAAATGTTTCTAAGTCCTCTTTCACTGACTTTCAAAAATTTGAATTCAGGGACGTTATCACTTATTAAAAACTTGAGTCCCACTCGAAAATTGATTTCAAATATCTTTTGTGTGAAAACTAGTTTCTACCAATTCAATCAACAATATGCAAATAATAAGAACAATTAAAGTAATCAACACTGACCGAATGCTTCGATTGATGAACTTGATGATTACAAAATGATTATCTGGAATTCTTGTACAGAGCAGCTTTCTCTATTTCAAAATACGTACAAAATGAAATCTGACCGATCTCCTAATTTGGAAAGTCAAAGGTGCTATTTATACATTTATACAAACTATTAAGGAAATACATAAACAGTCCCTACACTTTGTTTTTCATCAATTAAACATATTCTAACATTCTCCCCCTTTGATGAAAATAGCAAAGTCTTCAAACCGATAAGCCCAACTTTTGTTCAAACCTTCTGATACTTTTACGATCCGAAAGCCGCCATTCAATTTTTGAAATAAACTCAACCATGAGTCTTCAGTCGTTAACAGATAAGGCTCCTTTCTTTGTCTTCCTTTTCTGATCTGCAGCAAGCTTACCTTTCAAACCATTCAAAACTTTAATCAACGTACCATCAAAAAACTTGTTCAGCTCCACACTCCTCATTGCTCTCAACTTCTTATTCCTATCTTTATACATGACTGCTGGATGCTTCACCATGATCACTTGAAATTCTTTCAGCTCACCAGCAAATTTAATATCTCTGTGAGGTGCAGTCATATTTATCTTCCTCATGCCTCTTTCAACCCCAATCTGTAGATCTTGCACTGACATTAATACCAATTTGGTATGCATAAAGTGAAACAGTGTCTTTAGCGCAAATCTACAGTGTTCATTTCTTTTATTTCTGTACAGTTCGTCAAAAAGATCTTCAATATCGACCAAGTGCATGTTGAACATGTCAGCTTCCGTGAACACATACGCATTTCCATCTGACCTAGTGACTGTGAACTTCGGATAAAAAATCTTGACAAATCTTTCTTTATCAATCTTCACCAGATCTACTATTCTGAATTCGCTCTTAACCTTCTCAACCTCTTGTGTCTTATTTCTCAGGAAACTGGCATAGTTAACCAGATTAGGCATATTTGGTTCTAGAACTCGGAATAACTTGTGAAATGAGCATGGAGCTTGCTTTTTGCAAAAGATCCGTTTCTCCAGAATATCTTCAATATACGGCATCTTATTTCTTTTTCTGATAAATTCCGCAGATCTGTTCTCTGGCAGTTCAAGCTTTTTCACCTTCTTCTTGCTTATTTCATCCTTATTCAACAAAGTTAACATATCTTGAATCTCCCTCTGTACCACTTGTTGTGCTTGAAATCTAAGTCTGTGTTGTTTCTTTGATTCATCAGCAAGCACATATTCATTGAAAAATCTATCCATCACCTCCACTTCATTTAAAACTACTGTTTTTTGAGCCACACTGCTCTCAACAGGAAACTCTTCAAATTCTTCTTTAATTTGTACAACCACCTCAGGCTTTTCAACCGTTGGTGTTGATTCAACATCTTTCATTATTTCTTCGACTAACACTTCCTCCTCCTCTATTCTTTCAGCTCTAAAATCTACATTTGTCAAAGTGATTATATCATCATCTTCAGAAACTTCTATATACTCTTCTCTCTCTTCTCCTGTCCCTTGAATACTCAATTCTAGATTTTTCTCTTGAATGTCTTCATCTGAATCAATATATTCTACAAAGTGTTAGATATCAGACTGAGTGTTCAAAGGAACTGGAACATCTTCATAAAGAATCAATCCCAGCTCTCTCTGTTCACCAGCTGATTGTTTAGATCCCCTAGCTTCTTTCTCCTGAGCTTCCGACTCCTTTTCCGGATATGTTATCATTAATACTCCAGGCGTCGGTTCATCAAGCTTTCTCCTCTTCTCCCCCTCATGAGGAGCATCATCGGAGTCTTCGTCATGCTCATCATGTTTCCTCTTTGATGAGTAAGCTTGAGCCTTGCAGGTTTCTTCTACTGTAGATACTCTTTCTGAAAGATTCCCCAACGCAGTTACCACTGTGTTTTCTAGACTGATCATACGCTCTCGCATCTCATCAAACTACTCAAAAACAAAATCCTTCAACTCTTCCTTCAACTCTTCTATAGCTTGCTTTGAGTCAGTTTGCTTGACAGACTCCTCTGCAACATCTTTTCCCTTTAAAAATTTCTGAATATTTGTCATTTGAGCCATTACTTCTGCTAACTGATTAGAAACATGCAAATTTACACCAGACACAGCTGCATTCAGTGCATTTGTCAAGGTTGATTCTGTAACAAAAGGGGATAAACTCACCACTGGGTCACGTAGACTTCCAGTTGACACAACAGTCGAACTTGTATAAAGAACTTCTGTGTGGCCAGTACTCAGAGTTGGTATTGTCGTTTCTCTGACTGGACTTCCACCCTCTTCAAGTGACGGAGCAACAAATGCTTCCGTTACTGAGGGTGTTCCGGTGGGAACACTAAGTTCAACCACACTCACTTCAACAAATGAAGTGGACTCAAGTGTCCTAAACTGTATAGGATCTAGACTTTGTGATTGCAAAGAAGTCGTACACACGTGCAGTTGTGCACTTGTTTCAATATCCATTAAGTCCAAGTGACTTTCGGATAGTTCGTGTGGTTCATCCCTGTGCTCAATTGAAACAGTCTCCTGTTGAGAGGAGACTGAGTGGATAGTTGGGTGTGCAATCGTCAGTGGGATACTGACTTGTTCAATGCTAACTCTCATAGGAGAGCTAACAGTAGACATGGTTAAATCCCGGCTTTCTGGGGTTATGGTCTCCCTCACACTCTCTACAGCCATTTGTACAATATCCACCATCATCCCTCCTCCCTCATGATGATCACCTCCATCATCACCATCATCATCATCATCATCATCTCCTTCTCCCTCTTCTTCTTGAATATCAGACAATGTCCTCTCAGAATCTGACTTTTCGGCTTCTTCCTCACCACCCCTCACACTACCTTCTCCCTCACTCTCAGACTGGGCAACCTGAACTTCAGCCCCTTGCTGAGGTTCCTCTATCCTTAAAGCTCCTGGGCTAAGAGATCCCGGTTCCTGGGTCTCTATCGGAGCATGATCTATTCGATATAATCTCACTTTCTCACTTTCTTGATCAGCATATTTGAGCAACGACTCTGGAATTGGCATTATGTTGGCATTTGGGGAGTCCGGCACTTCATGTAGGCTCATCATAACATAGTCCGGACATCGTTGAGAATTAGCTCGCTTTGGAATATTTTCATTTGCACGCAGGATTCCTCGGATAAGTATATGTATGAATCTCTGAAGTGGTACAAATTTTCTTGCTCTATTCGTTGTTTTTGCAAGCACAATCTCTTTCAAATCTTCCCATATGCACTGAGCAAAGTCATAGTGTTTGTTGAATGCTATCCCATGAAATATTCGCAAGCAATGAATGCTGCATCTATCAATCCCGGTATGTTTTGAAGTCATACACCTATTAATGATTCCAAATAGGGTATACCATTCTCCATTTAAACCATTTCTGTGAAACTTTGAACTCTTTGGAAGTGGCTTTGAGTAGCCCAAGCAGATCAAGTCATGTACCAGCTCCTCGTCAGAAACAAAATCTTCAAAGTCTGCCAACTCAGGGAAATTTACAGTATCTATGCGTCTCGGAAGAAATAGATTATGACGCAGTCTTGCTAGAGTGATTTTCGTCTTGAACTGGTCTATCGTCACTTTGAAGTGATGATTTCCGTCAGCAGGAACAAATTTGACAGTGTGCCAAAATTGTTGTAAATACACTTGAGGAATAGACAGTTTGTATTGTAGCAGATACCCGAGTGGATGGCCTTTCAAAATGTCCACAATGATAGGATGGCTTACTTTAATAACTTTGGTATCTAGACGATGGTTATTATCACGGAAAGGAAGGCAATGTTTTGGTTTTACTAGCTGGTTATCTGGGATAATGTGTGTTTGTGATGAACGGGCAACTGAAGTAGATCTAACTGGGGTAGATACAAGGGTATGGTTTGATGATGAATGGGAATCAGAGGAATTTGAATTTTGATATTGTACTGGGGATGCCATTTGAACACCTGTAAAAAAAATAACATCATGTTAGTCATATCATGTACTCAAATGACATCTGTCAAAAATATAGAAAAATTGTAACATTTTATTAGAAATTATCAAAACTTGTGATTTTCTTTTTAAAGCATCGGGTTTCCAGACAATAATAGTTAATTATTGAATGAACTCCAGAGTCAATCGTTTAGAGACCAATAGAAAAACACAAATTTATAACAATTTCTTAAAAAATGTGACATTTTTCTTAAATCATTAAAAAATTCCACACTTAGAAAATTTTTCTGTTGAAACTCGACTAAAACTACAAGTTTCTCGAATCACTTTTGAACTCACTATCCAAACTCGAATGATGTATCTATGAAACTCGAATAAACCTATATACATCTCGAATGAAGTACCTATGAAACTCGAATGAACCTATATACAACTTGAATAAGTCTCTGAAAAACTCGAATGATGTTCACATTAAACTCGGATAAGTCTCTACACAACTCGAATGACCTATACATGCAACTCGAATAGGTTATGTACTAAACTCGAATGAAACATGGGATCCAACACTCAACTCGAATGACCAAGTCATGTTCTCGATAAAAACATTGTCCCGACTCGAATCACCTTTGAAACACTTATTTCTGAATTTTCTAAGTGTTATACACACTTGTCAACTCGCATGAAACATAAATGTTTCTCGAATGTAATATGCCATAAACTCGAATAACTCTGAAGTCTATATGAATCAACTCGAATTAGTCATGATGAAACTCGAATAACTCACTAATGCAACTCGAATGACTCTTAAGTCAACTCGAATGACTCTTCCATGCAACTCGAATGACTTTGTAATGCAACTCGAATAACGCTTTATTCGAGAAATGTCTTTTTATTTTTCTACAAGTCTAAAACACACTGATTTTATGAATTTAATTTCAAGGAGCATTTTCAGTGTTTTAAAACTTGTACCCCCTTCGAACATGTATTTTAAACATATTTGTTTTACTGAACCTTGAACAAAAACAACTTTAAAGTTGTTAAAAATTCAAATTTCAGTTTATTCAAGAACTCGAAACTGTTCCATTAAAAAATCAATGATTCTGTTTGTGTGAAGTAAAAATGACTTATGAAACTTCAGATTCATAGTCATATTACCATTATGAACAACATCACACAATTAATTTTAGTTTTATTGACCAACATTAGAAACTTCCATTATCGGTCAAGAACACATATAAGAACACATACTCACATTCGAACAGATACAGTGAAAATATGCACATTCAAACTGAAATAATAAAGAAAAAACAAATGTTTACTCACAATATTGATGAAATAAACACGTCGGTTGTAGGTTTTTTAGGTTTCTTTGAAATGAAGAAAGCTTGTGGAAGAAGATGAAGTGATGTAATTTCCGGAAAAAGGAAATTTGAATTTGAAATTTTACCCGGCCCAAAAATTAAATTTTCAATTTTGACCTCCGGCCCATCATCTAAACCACATTAGCCTACATACCAATGATTTCATTCAAAAAAAATTGTGACTAAGAAAAATAAAATTTGAATTTTTTAAAAAATATTAACAGCACACAAAAAAAATTTAAAATGTACTTTAAAAAATCACATTAAGAGAGAAAAAAATTTTGTACATAAAACAACACACAAGAAAAATTGAAATCACATAAAAAAAATATTAACAAAATATTAACAAAACACATTTGCTCCCCCTTGAATTTCTGAAAGTTGCTCCCCCTCAACTTATTACTCAATTTCTCAGCTCTGCTCCCCCTACAAAATAACAGATAATTTTTTATCAGATTTATTCAAAATCAGATAAATTTATTTTCTGCTCCCCCTGCACATGACAGTCCAGATCTTGTTAAATTCTAAAGAATATAAACTTTTTATGATTCATGAATTTAACATCAGATAAAAATCACTTAAAAATGAAAATTTTAAAATTATAATTTTGAAACTACTGAATTATTAAATCTTAACGATTCAACATACCTAATTTGTATACCAAAAAATTAAACCGCTTTTCATCTAACGCTTTGGTAAACAAATCAGCTAGTTGATATTCAGTAGGTACAAAATATAATTCTATATTTCCATTTTCTACATGATCTTTTATGAAATGATACCGAATGTCAATGTGTTTCGTTTTTGAATGTTGCACCGGATTTGATGCAATAGCTATTGCGCTCTGAGAATCACAATATATTGGAATTTTCTTTGGTGTAAACCCGTAATCACGCAGTTGGCTCTTCATCCATAACACCTGAGAACAGCAGGAAGATACAGCAACATACTCTGCTTCAGCTGTAGACAATGAAACGCAATGTTGTTTCTTGGGTGACCAACATACGGGTTTGTCACCTAAGAATTGTACTGCTCCTGACGTTCTCTTTCTGTCCATCTTATCATCTGCGTGATCAGCGTCAGAAAAAGCAGTCAGATTGAATGAAGACTCTCTAGGATACCACAAACCAAGATTTGGAGTTCCTTTGAGATATCTTAAAATTCGTTTTGCAGCTGTTAAGTGTGATTCTTTTGGATTTGCCTGATATCTAGCACAGACACATGTAGCAAACATAATATCTGGTCTACTGGCTGTTAAGTACATTAATGACCCAATTATACCTCGATAATGAGTCACATCTACAGGTTTCCCTGAGATGTCCGCATCGAGTTTTGATTTTGAATCCGGAGCCATGGGAGTTTTCATAGGAGTACTATTGACCATGTTAAATTTCTTTAACATGTATTGTATGTATTTTGACTGATTGATAAAAATACCATCAGTTAATTGTTTTACTTGTAATCCTAAGAAAAAATTTATTTCCCCCATCATGCTCATTTCGAATTTCTGGGACATTAAAAATGCGAATTTCTTACAAAATTCTGGATTTGTAGACCCCATTATTATATCATCTATATATATCTGTATAACTATGATATCTGACCCCTGACGTTTTATAAACAGGGTTGTGTCAACTGCACCTTTTGTAAATCCACATCTCAACAGATATGTTGAGAGTGCATTATACCAAGCACGAGGTGCTTGTTTAAGGCCATACAGTGACTTATCTAAAATATATACATGATCAGGTTTCGAAGGATCAGTAAACCCTTCCGGCTGATATGTATATACTTCATCTGTTAGCTCCCCGTTTAAAAACGCAGTTTTGACATCCATTTGATATACTGTAAAATTTTTATGAGCCGCAAAAGCTAAAAACATCCTTATAGCTTCAATTTGTGCAACTGGTGCGAATGTTTCATCATAATCAATCCCTTCTTGTTGGCTGTATCCTTTGGCCACGAGACGAGCTTTATTCCGAATAATGACACCATGTTCATCTTTCTTGTTCTTGAAGATCCATTTCGTGCCTATTATGGATTTGTCTTTTGGGCGCTCAACAAGTCTCCAGACCTTTAACCGTTCAAACTGGTTGAGTTCTTCTTGCATCGCCACAATCCAATCAGCATCCAGAAGGGCTTCTTTTACATTTTTGGGCTCAATCTTACTCAAAAAATTTGAAAATAAGCATTCATTTATAGTAGCCCTTCTGGTTTGGACTGACGCAGATGGATCACCAATGATGTTCTCTATTAGGTGATTTCTTGTCCACTTTACAGTATGTGGAAACGGTTCTATTGGGTATTGGTTGGGATTGAGATCTAGATATGGTTCGGGAGTTACTGCAGATGTTGTAGGTGGGACATCTGAGGTAGGAGTTTCTGAATGTTCTGAAGTAATGGGGTTTCAGAAGAATGTGGAGGTTCATTTGGTTGCACAATCTCAGTAGTTGACTGTACATTTGCTGTTGAAGCTTCTCTAGTTTCTTCTGAACCTTGTTGTTGAGAAAGATCAGAGACTATGACTGGATCTTCAGTAATCCTGTCAGGCACCAAATTTTGAACATTAGTTTTGGGCTTTTCAAAATAGTCTTCATAAAAATTCTCAAACAACTTGTATAATTCTGAATGTTCAGCGTTTTGTTCAGTTGACTCCAGTGAAGTCTGCAAATTAGATTCGGGTCCTGAACTGGTGTGTTCAGAAGCCATTACCACTCCTTCATCGAATTTTACATTTACGCTCTCGTTGACTGTCTTGGTCCTTTTGTTGTATACTCGAAAACCAACCGACTCCTTTGAATACCCGATGAAGATTCCTTCATCCGCCTTTTGATTAAACTTTCCCAGATTGTCTTTATCATTCAATATAAAGCATCTGCAACCAAAGACGTGGAAAAATTTAATATTAGGTATTCGTTTATTAATCAGTTCATAAGGAGTCTTTCCGAATCTCTTATTTATTATTGAACGATTTTGTGTGAAACAAGCTGTTGCAACTGCTTCTGCCCACAAAAACAACGTTAAATTGGAATATGCCAGCATCGTCCTAGCTGATTCCACAATTGTCCGATTCCTTCTTTCAACGACACCGTTTTGTTGTGGAGTTCGAGCAGCTGAAAACTGATGTGTAATTCCTATTGAATTCAAGAATGAGTCAAGTGATTTGTTCTTGAACTCTGTTCCGTTGTCTGAGCGGATTGTTCGAATTGTGAGTTGCAACTTTACTTGTATTTTCCGAATGAAGTCGATAGTTGTTTCGGTTGCATCTGATTTGGATCTCAGGAAGAAAACCCACGTGTATCGTGAATAGTCATCAACTATCACCAATACATATCGTTTCTTATTTATGCTTTGTACTCTCATTGGTCCACACAAATCCATATGTAATAATTCCAGTGCTCTCGTGGATGAGTGTTCTGTTTTGGATTTGTGTGTGGCTCTTGTCATTTTTCCTTTTTCACATGCCGCACATAATTGCTATTTTTGAAATTTGAGTGTCGGCAGCCCTTTAACTAACCCTCCTTTTGCTAGGTTGGTCAGCTCATTGAAGTTCAGATGTGAAAGGCGATGATGCCACAGCCATGCTGTTTTAGATGTAGCTTTTGATAATAAGCAGACATCTTTCTTCAGATTAATTGAGGCTAAATCAATGGAGTACAAATTTGTTTTCCTGTTTCCTGCCAAAATTTCTTTTCCTTCTCCGGATCTGATGTTGCACCGATTGGCTTTGAAATTGACTTCTAATCCTTTGTCACACAATTGCCCAATGCTAAATAGATTGTGTCCAAGACCATCAACATAGAAGACCTTTTGGATGGTGATCTTGTCATATTTGAGACTTCCGTAACCTTTGATCGGACAAAACTAATCATTTCCAAATATAACCGTCTCACAGAACTTTTCTACAAAGTCCGTGAGTGTGTCTCGTTGTCCGGTCATATGTTTGGAGCAGCCGGAGTCAAGGTACCAGACATGGTTACCTATAAGACGTAGTAGCATATGAGGTACCCACTTGTAGTTGGGTACTTTAGTTTTAGGTAAATCATGCACATTATTATTTGTTTTTCTAACAGATATGGCTTTTAGCTTATCATTTGAAGTTATTTTAGGTACCCATTTTTGAACTGTTCTTTTAGGTATCCATTTTTGTACAATTCGCGGTGGAATTGCTTTTGAAATATTTTTCTTTGGAACCTTTTTCTGTTCATGAAATGGGTCCTTCTTCTTTGGTTGCCATACGAACTTATTAGATTTAACAACTGCAGGCTTACAAGCATGAGAATTCAAAGCAATTAAGTCCTTTCTAGAAAACTTTATACAAGAGTTTTTAACAAGATTATTATTATTATTACAGACAAATTGTTCATTTTTGCTATTTCTATCTGTAATGTTTTTGCTCTTCACGCGCCACTCTTGTTTTAAACTCTTGTTTTTCTGTTCTCTTTCCTTCTTTCGCCACACTTGTTTTCTCGACCCGTTCACAACGATATCTGACATAAAAGAAGTTTGAGAATTAGAAGATTTAGATGCTCGTTTTTTCTGTAACTTTTTCATACCTGTTGAAGATTTGACTTTACGTGCAATAGAGTCCGTTGATGAAGATGATTCACCCTTTTCAAAACTAGGAGACTGAACAAAAATTTTTGTTTTCTCCTTCTTTTGTTGTACTGATGGTGAATTTTCAGATGGTTTTAAAGAATCTGTAGACATTCTTTGGAGAATTTTAACAGGTTCTTTATTACCATTTGAATGTTTGTTAGTCAAAGGTTTGATAAATTCATCAATTTTACCAAACATTTGATCTAATGAATTAACATCAGAGTGCATGTACAGATCAAATTCTTTCTCTGAATTAATAGAGTCTAGAGAAGTAGTTGATTGTGGATCAGACACATTTATGTGTTTAGGCTTATTTTGCAACATTTGTTCCATTTTTATTAGTTCAGCCTTGAGAGTTCCATTTTCTGTCTCAAAATTTTTAATTTTCAATTCTAAATCAGAATTTATCTGTTCTAAAATTGAATTTGGTAAATATAATTTTTGAGACTGAGTTGGTAATTCAGACAAATTCTTTTCAGAATAAGTTTGAATGAACTCTTCTTTAGTATCAATAATGTTGCTTGTTTCATTTATCTTGGTATAATCACCATAATTTTGCATTTTGTCTGATCGTAATCTTTTTATTTCTTCGCTAGATTCTACTTCTTCAGATGCTTTCATAAATGTCATTTTTAATCCTAAATTCATGTATCTGACATCATATAGTGTTGGTGAATTTGATATAGCTTTTGTCAGATACTTAGGATTTTCCCAACCAATACCAGATTTAGAGTTATAAAATTCTGTATCTTTTGGTTGATTTAAATAAATTATTTGATCTGTTTGCCCTCTTTTAATAAATTCATCCTCCATCTTTTTTATTTTCTCATAAAGTTTAGTTCTTTCTTCAAATATGGCACGATATTTTACAGAAAAGTTTGAGGCTTCTAACTCAGCTATTCGTAGACTTTCTTGTAAATCAGATATTTTGTGATTCAGATTGAGTATATTGCTTTGAAGTTCTTTTTCCTTATCTTGTAAGTCTGAGACAGCTCGTAAAGCTAATGCTTTATCTTTGGAAAAGTCTAGAACTAAGTTGTGTTCATTTCGAAGTTTGTTTTCCAAAGAATGAACATTTTTCTTTTCTGCCTTTAAAGATTTTTCAAACTTTTTAAGCATAAAGGCCATATTAGTTAGTTTTTCTTCTAAGATGCATGATTCATCAATATCAGAGTCTGAATTAGAATTTACCTCCGGTCTTTCTGAACCATCTGAGTTTTCAGACTCTGAATCTTCCTCATTTTCAGCTTCATTTTGGCCAGTTGCCATTAATGCAACTTCTTCTGTTGTTTCCTCTTCATCAGAATCAGATTCTCTCCTTTCTGCATCCTCTTCATCAGTCAGTCCAACCCACACCTCATCTTCAGCTATCATAGCTGATTCACTCAGTTCAGATTCATTGAAAATTTCTGACTTTAGACAAATATGGGCATCTTCATCCAAGATATCATCGTCTTCTGATAACTGTAACCAATGATCATCCTCCGCCATAAGAGCTTTGCTTGACTCTTTCTCTTTGGCTAAGAGGGCCTTTCTTGTATAGTAGTCTGAATTTTTGACTACAGGAGATCTGCATTCCCGGGCATAGTGACCTGGTTTTCCACAGTTATAGCATTTCTGTTCCGACTCTTTCTTGGTTGATTTGTCTGACTTCTCAAATTTGTCAGTCTTTCGTGCACTACTCTCTCCAGATTTCTCATACTTATCTTTTTTCTCAATTTTCCTTGAACCTGTTTTATAGCGCATCTTGTTGTTTGTTGGCTTTCTGTAAAATTTCTTCTGAAATGCTTTTGTAAGCAAAGCCATTTGCTTTTTCATCTCTTCAATTTCTGAATCAGCAGATGAATCTGAGGATTCTGTTTCAGAAGATGTGCTACTGATTACTGCTCTTTTTTCCTTTTTCAGCTTGTATTTATACTTTTTCTCCGCCAGTAGAGCTAGTGGATCAGCAGTTTCTTTTTCCGCTTTCTTCTTCCCATATATTTTCCTCAATACAACTTCTTGATAGTTGTTGAGGTTTTCAAATAGCATATGAAAATCCATCTCCTCAATATCTTTCGTTTGTTGGATGATCATAGCATATTTTTCCCATTCTGGATTTAGAACATTTAAAAATTTGACATTGATGTCCAAGTTGGACTTTGTCACTCCGTTTCTTTTTACTTCACTTACCAGATTCACAAATCTGAGGTAAGTGTTTTCCAAAAGTTCACCTTCACGAGCTCTGAAGTTCTCAAACGTCATTAGGCTATTTCTAGCCCTATTTGTAGCAGCTCTGTCTGATCCCCTCATGATTTTGCATACTTCATCCCAGATGGACTTAGCAGTTTTTGTATTTGTCAGACAAGTGTATATATCATTGGGGATTGATATCAACAATAGTTTTCTGGCAGTCTTGTCCCCTAACTTTCTCTTTTTCTGGGCCTCTGTCAGGTTTGTGACCTCAACAGTCCTCGGTGGTATTGGGGGATTGCCAGTTGGTACTCCTGGGATCGTTTCCATAAAAATTGTTGGTCCTTCAGTTAATGATTTCAGCATTTCTTCAGACAAATCATGGAAACTGATAAATTCAAGAAACCGCTCCCGCCATTGGACATATTCTCCCTGTATAAGATTGGGGGTTTGGTTTCTGATCCCATAGCCAGTGCGTCTTTAGACATGTTGATTGATCTTTGGGAAAGTTGACCAAGATCTGATGAACTCCGAATGAGATTGAAAATTTTGATCACACCTTGAAACACAGATTAGTACTGAAATCTACAACACAATGACTTGTTAGTAGCAATAAGCAACTTAACTCAGACAGTGAATTTGTGTTTTGATTAATGTGTGTGTCAAACTTGAATGATCTTGTGTTATGAGTGAAACTTGAATGAATAAAGTGTAAAACTCGATTGAGTTTATGGTAAAACTCGATTGATTCTTTTACCAAACTCGATTAAGCCTTTTTGATGAAACTTGATTGAGTCTTTGATAAAACTCGATTGAGTCTTTGATGTAACTCGATTGAGTCTTTGATGAAACTCGATTGAGTCTTTGATGAAACTCGATTGAGCCTTTGATGAAACTCGATTGAGTCTTTGATGAAACTCGATTGAGTCTTTGATAAAACTCGAATTTCTTTGATCAAACTCGAATGAATTTATGAACAAACTCGAATGTTTAGTTCTGAAACTCGATTGAGTTTGTTTTTCTGAAATTCGAGTTTGTTAATCAGGTTGTCAACTCGAATAACACAAGTTGTCAACTCGAATAACAATGTTGTCAACTTGAATATTACAAGTAGTCAACTCGAATATTACAAGTAGTAAACTCGAATTAAATGCTTGACAACTCGAATATCTAAGATATTCAACTCGATTGATACACTGAATGTGTATATTTCGAGTTTCTTAATATTTTCAGCTTTTTCAAGTCTGAAAATCATATTAAATCCAAATATTGTCTAATTTCACTCAAATTGTATTCGAAGGTGTGGTTTTTTGAATACAAACACTATTTGTTAAACACTTTTGTGAAAAAATAGATCTAAGATGGACTTTTTCAATAAAACAGTAACCGTATTTACTTTTTTCAAAATTTCAGAAAATTGCCCAGATCTTTTTCTGTGTTTTGTAAATCAATTCAAGTTTGTATTCAATTGATTCGACTATGAATCCTTTACCTTCGATCCAATTATCTCTTACAATGATCAACAGAATCAAAACCCTTAGTGATTTTAGGGTTTTTCCGAAAAGAATGCTCAAGAACAGTATCAGTTTTCGAAAAATTCAATCTCAAATCAGGAAAAATTTATCCCTAGGTCTCTGATACCAATTGTGAAAACTAGTTTCTACCAATTCAATCAACAATATGCAAGTAATAAGAACAATTAAAGTAATCAACACTGACCGAATGCTTCAATTGATGAACTTGATGATTACAAAATGATTATCTGGAATTCTTGTACAGAGCAGCTTTCTCTATTTCAAAATACGTACAAAATGAAATCTGACCGATCTCCTAATTTGGAAAGTCAAAGGTGCTATTTATACATTTATACAAACTATTAAGGAAATACATAAACAGTCCCTAGACTTTGTTTTTCATCAATTAAACATATTCTAACATTTTGTTTACTGAACATTGTTCAGAAACAACAATTTCTTTGCAAAAAATTCAATTTTCAGTGTTTTATGAACTCAAAAGGTTTTTCACCAAAAATTTCAATTTTCTGTTTGTGTGTTTGAAATTGAAACTTGAAATTTGAGATTCAAGTTCAAGATGATAAACCGCATGTAAACACACTGTTAATTTCAGATTAACACCACCAAAAAATTAAAACCCATGAACACACATACATACATACGAACAGATACATATATTGCACGATTGACATATAGAAACTGAAAATAGAACCTATAAACTTAAAAATCAAACATGAAACTATAAAAAGAACTCACTAGTTACTGAAATGGTGAAAAGGCTGAATTCTTTTGAGATTCTTGAGGTTTCTTCGTGAGGAAGAAAGGAATTTTAGAGAGAAGATGAACAGTGGCAAATATTTCGGAAAAAAATGATTTGAATTTTGAATTTCAACTTTATACTTGAAATTTCAAAATTCAAATTAAAATATAAAAATACCCGGCCCACTTGCTCTTATAATTTTGTTTTAATTCAAGCCCATTTCACCAATAGTAAAAAACAATTACCTTTCAAAATTAAATCCTAAAATATTAAGACACAACTAAAAGTAAAAAAAATTTATAACACCAAAAAAAAAATTTTAACTACACTAAAAAAAAATTGAACAACAACAACAACAAAAAAATGAAAAAAAAATCATCAACACAGCAAAAAAAAAAAATAATTTAAAAACAAAAACATATTACACCCCCTTGATGTTTGCAATTCAGCTCCCCCTCAGATGTATATATCATTATAAATGACTGCTCCCCCTACAAAAATCAAATAAACTTTATTAGATTTTCTCAAAATCAAATAAAATAATTTTCTGCTCCCCTTTACATGACAATCCAGATCTGTTTAACTCTGAAAAATTTAAATTTTAAAACTCATGAATTTAACATCAAATGTAGATCAAGTTAAAAAATGTAATTTAAAATTATAATTTGTAACTACTGAATGTTTAAATCTAACGATTCAACATACCTAACTTGTATACCAAAAAATTAAACCTTTTTTCATCTAATGCTTTGGTAAACAAGTCAGCTAATTGATATTCAGTGGGAATAAAATATAATTCTATATTACCATTTTCTACATGATCCTTAATAGAATGATACCGAATGTCGATGTGTTTGGTTTTAGAGTGTTGCACTGGATTAGATGCTATGGCAATTGCACTCTGAGAATCACAATATATTGGAATCTTCTGTGGTGTAAACCCGTAGTCTCTGAGTTGGCTCTTCATCCACAACACTTGAGAACAGCACGATGAGACAGCAACATATTCTGCTTCGGCTGTAGACAGTGAAACACAGTGTTGTTTCTTGGATGACCAGCAGATGGGTTTGTCACCTAAGAATTGAACTGCTCCTGGTGTACTTTTTCTGTCCATTTTATCACCTGCGTGATCAGCATCAGAAAAAGCAGTTAAATTGAATGATGATTATCGGGGATACTACAAACCAAGGTTTGGTGTTCCCTTCAGATATCTTAAGATCCTTTTGGCAGCAACCAAATGTGATTCATTTGGATTAGCATGATATCTAGCATAAACACATGTAGCAAACATAATATCAGGTCTACTTGCAATTAAATACATTAATGACCCAATAATTCCTCGATAATGAGTTACATCTACAGGTTTTCCTGAAATGTACTCATCGAGTTTGGATTTGGAATCCGAGCCATGAGAGTTTTCATAGGAGTACTATTGACCATGTTAAATTTCTTTAACATGTCTTGAATATATTTGGACTGATTGATAAAAATTCCCATCAGTCAGTTGTTTAACTTGTAAACCTAAGAAAAAAATTATTTCTCCCATCATGCTCATTTCAAATTTCTGGGACATTAAGAAAGCGAATTTCTTGCAAAATTCTGGAATTGTAGACCCAAATATTATATCATCTACATATATTTGAATTACTATAATATCTGGCCCTTGACGTTTTATAAACAGGATAGTATCCACTGCACATTTGTTAAATCCACATTTCAACAAGTATGTTGAAAGTGCATCATACCAAGCACGAGGTGCTTGTTTAAGGCCATACAGGGATTTATCTAAAATATATACATGATCAGGCTTCAAAGGATCAGTAAACCCTTCGGGCTGATATGTATATACTTCATCTGTTAGTTTCCCGTTTAAAAACGCAGTTTTTACATCCATTTGGTAAACTGTAAAGTTTTTATGAGCAGCAAATGCCAGAAACATCCTAATTGCTTCTATTCTTGACACTTGAGTGGAAGTTTCATCGTAATCGATCCCTTCTTGTTGACTGTATCCTTTGGAGATGAGGCGAGCCTTGTTACGAATGATGACACCATGTTCATCCTTCTTATTCTTGAAAATCCACTTCGTGCCAATGATTGATTTATCTTTTGGTCGCTCTACCAATCTCCAGACCTTCAACCTTTCGAACTGATTCAGCTCTTCTTGTATTGCCACAATCCAATCAGCATCCAGAAGAGATTCTTTAACATTCTTTGGCTCAATTTTGCTCAGAAAGTTTGAAAATAAACACTCGTTTATTGTAGCTCTTCTGGTTTGGACTGATGCAGAAGGATCACCTATGATATATTCAGTTGGGTGATTTCTTATCCACTTAAAGGTATGTGGATAAGGTTGAATTTGGTCTTGATTGGGATTTAAGTCTAAATAGGGAATTCGGGGGGGTTAGCTTCTGATGTTGATGGTATAATATCTGAGGTAGTGGTTTCTGAGTTTTCAGATGGTAAGGGGGTTTCAAAAGATACTGGAGGTTGAATAGGTTGTATACTATCAGCAGGTAAGTGCACGTCTGTCGTTGAAACCTCTCAAGTTTCTTCTGAAATGGGTTGATGAGAATAGTCCGAGACTAGAACTGGATCTTCAGTAATCCTGTCAGACACCAAATTTGAATAACTAGTTTTGAGCTTTTCAAAGTAGTCTTCATAGAAATTCTCGAACAGTTTATTTAAATCAGAATTATCTGCATTCTGTTCAGATGACTTCATAGAAGTCGGCTTGTTATGGTCGGGTCCTGAACTGGTATGTTCAGAAGCCATTACTATGCCTTCATCAAATTTACATTCACACTTTCATTGACTGTCTTGGTTCGCTTATTGTAGACTCGGAAAGCTACAGACTCCTTCGAATAACCAATGAAGATGCCTTCATCAGCTTTTTGACTAAATTTTCCCAGATTGTCTTTGTCATTTAATATGAAGCACCTGCATCCAAAGACATGGAAAAACTTGACATTAGGTACACGTTTGTTTATTAATTCGTACGGAGTCTTTCCGAATCTTTTGTTGATTATTGATTTGTTCTGCGTGAAACAAGCTGTTGCTACAGCTTCAGCCCAAAGGAATAACAGAAGATTGGAATATGCCAGCATCGTTCTTGCAGATTCCACTAGTGTCCGATTTCTTCGTTCAACGATACCATTTTGTTGTGGAGTACGAGCTGCTGAAAATTGATGTGTTATTCCCATAGAATTCAGAAATGATTCGAGAGATTTGTTCTTAAATTCTGTCCCATTATCTGATCTGATGGTTTGAACCGACGGCTACAACTTGACTTGAATTCTACGGATGAAGTCTATTATTATCTCGGTAGCATCAGATTTGGAACACAGGAAGAATACCCATGTGTATCTGGAGTAGTCATCGATTATTACCAACACATATAGTTTCTTGTTTATACTCTGTACTCTCATTGGTCCACACAAGTCCATATGTAGCAGTTCCAATGCTCTCGTTGATGAGTGTTCTGTTTTGGACTTGTGAGAAGCTCTAGTCATCTTTCCTTTTTCACAAGCTACGCATAACTACTCTTTTTGAAACTTGAGAGTTGGTAGCCCTTTAACTAACCCACCTTTTGCAAGGTTGGTTAATTCTTTAAAGTTCAGATGAGAAAGACGACGATGCCATAGCCAAGAAATTTTGGATGTTGCTTTTGACATTAAGCACACATCCTTCTTCAGATTGATTGAGGCTAGGTCTATTGAGTATAGATTGGTTTTCCTGTTCCCTGCAAGGATTTCTTTTCCTTATCTAGATCTTATGTTGCACCGATTTGCTTTGAAGTTGACCTCTAATCCTTTATCGCAGAGTTGTCCAATGCTGAACAAGTTGTGACCAAGACCGTCAACGTAGAAGACTTTCTGAATTATTATCTTATCGTACGCAAGACTCCCATATCCTTTGATCGGACAGAATTGATCATTACCGAATCGGACCGTCCCACAGAACTTATCAACAAAGTTAGTGAGAGTTTCTCTCGTCCGGTCATGTGCTTTGAGCAGCCGGAGTCAAGGTACCACACATGATTTACCTATAAGACGAAATAAACGTGAGGTACCAACTTGTAGTTTGGTACTTTTGACTTTGGTGAATCATGTGGTTTAATATTTGTCTTCTCATCAGATATTTCTTTTATTTTGGGTACCCACTTTTTAACAGTTCTTTTTGGTATCCATTTTTGTACAGTTCGATGTGAAACTGTTTTTGAAAGTTGTTGCTTTGGAACCTTTTTCTGTTTAAAATATAGATCCCTTTTCTTTGGTAGCCATACAAGCTTATCAGATTTAGCATGCATTGATTTACAAGAAACAGAATTTAAAGCAATTAAAGCAGTCCGAGAGTATTTAGTATAAGATTTATCAGCAAATTTATTATTACAGACAGATTTTTCAAATTGTCTATTCCTATCTGTAACAACAGTTTCCTTCACTCTCCACTATTGTTTTATACTCTTGTTTTTATTTTCTTTCTGTTTCTTTCTCCATTCTTGCTTCCGAGAACCTTTCACAATATAATCTGGCATACAAGAAACACGAGAATTAGTGATTTTAGAAACTTGTTTTTCTGTAACGGTCTCTTACCTTTTGAATTTTGGACCTTGAGTGCAATAGACTCCTTTGTGGAAGATGATTCTGTTAGTTTCATTTTTCATGCAATTCATATAACAATCAAACAATTATATAAACAATCAACATAATCACAATCAGTCGAATGCTTAGATTGAGTAGAAGAGAATTTTACATTGAGAGTTTCTTGCTTGACAATCTATTGTTCCTCATGCAAGCATCCGTATCCAACTTCTATTTTCCAATCGTCCATTAACAGTACACACTCACACATATTTATACTCAATTATAACTATTGACTATTTACAATTTAAACCCTGAACTTTTACAAATTAATTGTTTTCAACTCTATTATGAATTGTACCCAACAATCTCCCCCTTAGAGATGAAAACAATTTTCAATTAAAGTTCTCTGTGCAGGTTGATTCTTTTCTTGAATCTTCTTATTTACTATGATCTCTGATCTTCTGATACAATCTTCTTTCTACATTTGTCTCTCTCTGATCTTCACATCTCTTCTTCTCTGATCTTCTCTTTTCTTGAAAGCACAGTCCCCCTTGAATCGTGAATAGCTTTCGATTCTCTCCATTGATCAATTGTCTTGAGATGATGTAGCAATTGTCTTTAATTGACTTCAATCTACTCAACAGTTGTCTCTGAACTCTAGCTTTTCTCCCCCTCATGATGATCATAAGAAATATGAACCTCATGCAAAATCTTCAGAGATATTAATGCAATGAATTTACAGTAGATGAAATATAACAACAATTACAATCTCAAACATATTACAAATTGATTTTCTCCCCCTCAAATTGATATCCTCTCCCCTATACTAAACAAATCTATCTCACTCCCCCTCAAAAATTTCATTTTCTTTACAAAACAAAGTCGAAGCTTTTCAACTTGACATGAGGAAAATGAAACAAATTCATTTGTGAAATAACTAGTCCAGGTCCACATAGGATTCCTGTTTGCACAATAGACAATATCTACGAGACCTACTTTCAGCGCCGGCGTGATGTTAACAGTGGTAGGATTTCCAAATAGTCATTGTGAAATCCTTTATCATGAAGGATTCACTCTAATTTGTTTTGGCTTAGTCACTTTGGACTAGCAGTTTATAGTCACGCAGACTGTTATACTCGATGTGTCCTAAAAGTGTATATAATAAGCTCTAGACACAATGTGCATCAAATGAAGTCGGAGACCAGAGCAAATGTCTTCCTTGTTTCAATATCAATAATATCCAAATGATATATAGATAGAAATGTGCTAAATCTCCATGATTATTGATTCAACAATCTTTTGAGAGATAACTGAGTAGTTGGTAGGGTTAAGTGCATGCGTCACTGGGTCCATGACGTCTTTTACAATATCAAGTCGCATAGGGCTTGATAGATTATGTGGATTACCCAGCCGACACAGTTTAGGTAGGATTTTCTTTTCTTTTAATCCTTTCTCAACTCTCAGCACTCAGCATTTTTAACTAAGCTCCCTCCGGCTCACTTTTGAGAAATGAATTCACTCAGCTTTATAGCAAAAGCATGATCTGATGCACCACCATCTTTTTTCAATATCAATATCCCTCTCATTTACATTTTATCTCTGCTCGACCCTGTCAGTATCTCGTGATAACTGACACTTCTCTACTAATAAACCTAAAGAACCCTCACCCGCACAATCTATAGATGGTTTGCTTCTTGGGTAGGTCTTCCGGTTCTGGTTAGACCATAGAAGTGATATTTATGCCTATCACTTAGATTGGTGCATAATCGAAGTCAGCAGAACGATTTTCAGCTTTGAAGCTCAAGGGATATCGGAGAGATTATATTCAGAGAATATGGGAGATATCAGAATAAAATAGAAAATCTGATATATGAAATGAAAAGAACCAGATTTTCTTGAAAGAATTAGCACTTGGGAGATAACAAAGAGAATCCATTATAAATTGGAAGCATTGTAACAAAGAGAATCTCAAAAGAAATGAGATAATGAACATCAAAGAGATTAAATCAATTAATCTCAATGAGAGATTCAGAGAATCAGAAAATTATGAAAATATTTTGTTTTTCAGCTCAAAAACTCTTTTTCTGTGTTTATCAAATATTTTCGTGAAAAATCACACACAGTTTTGAAAAATGTCATCGTCAAAGTGCGTCTGAAACTCCCCCTAGAAATAAGCACACAAAGTTAGTCAACTCAGAGAAATTAAATCAGGAGCAAAAAATTATAAAAATAAAACTCCCTCTAAATCAATGCAGCTTCAGAGTTGAATTCAGGGCAGGAATTCCAGAAATATTTGTCTTTCAGACTCGGGTTCTAATATGAAGTGATTAGAAGCCATATGTCTCAGAAGCTCGGGTTTCAGTCTGAAGTAACTGAAAACCATTAGCTTAGGTTCTGTACTTAAAAGTACAAAATCCAATTTCAGTGAAGATCGGGTTCTACTCTATTGTGAGTAGAAGCCTCTTGAGATGAAGTCCGGGTTCTAGTCTGATATGACTAAAAACCATCTTGATTTGAAACACGGGTCTTGATCTGATGTAATCAAGAGCCTATTGTAATGAAGAACGGGTCCTTATCTGAAATGATAAGAAACCTATAACCTGCAAAATTTAAGATGTCTTTGGTTTCCAAACAGATTTGGATCCAGACTTGTTAGCGCTCTTGGGTACCCATTTCAAAACGGGTTTTGGTACCCACTTGTACTTGGGTTTAGGTACCCATTGTAAGTTATAACTATCAGCTTCTCTTTCAAAAGCAGAAAACAAATTTCTTTGAGTATGAGAAAATTGAATATCTGAATTTCTAAAGAAACTTGAATTTGAATGATCAGACTTTTTGCGAACTCTTCTTTTTGAAAAACTGTCCGGTTCTTGCCTGTTTCTGATAATACTTGGTATTTTTCTGTGAAAATTTTTTCTGATTAGAATGACTAGTATTTTCAGAAACTTTAGGAAAATTTGACTTCGAAGATTCACCAGTGTAAATCTTGACCGGAAGTTGTTCAAAGATTTTGTCTTTGCCTTTATGTATCTTGAGAAGATACTTAAGTTTCAGATCTGAAGATGAATCAAACTTAGCAGAGTTAGTTAGATTCACTTCACTTTCAGAAGACAAACCAGAGTGATCAACATTGGATTTTAAACATACTGAAGAAGGGGTCTTAACCTTTGACTCAGTTGATGAAGTAAACACATGTAATTGTTTTGTAAGATGAAGTATCTGATCTTCCAAACATTTGATAATGACTAAATTTGAATTTCTGTCATGATCAAATGATTGGTAATCAGATTTAAAAGATTGTTCTTTGATTAAGAACATTTGTCTTTCATCTTCAAACAATTCAGATTTTGATTTAAAATCTTGTTCTTTAAGTAAGAACTCATGTCTTTCCTTCTCAATCAAATCTTTAGTTATAGACAACTCTTGTTGAAGAGCAAAAATTTCTTCATTTTTGTTTAAAATACAATTCTAATCAGTTTGTTTTGTCTTAGAAAGTGTATCTTCAAGATCCTTAACTTTCTTGTAAAGATCAGATCTTTCAGGCAAAAGATATTTCAGTTGAGTTGCATTCTGAAAATTTTCTTGTTTCAGCTCATCAAGTTCTTTAAGTAATTCAGATATTTTCAATTGATGAGCACAACTCTCAGAGTTTTGTTTATCTTTTAAGCTTTGAATTTCTTCATTCAGTATTTGTACGTCATGTAACGCCAAATGTTTATCAGTATTTAACTGAACGAGAATGTCGTAATTGTTCTTACGAATCTTTTCAGATTCAGTAAGTTTGACAATCAGCTCAGACTTTGAAAATTGTTCAAACACCATTATGAATTGCAGAAAAATGAACTTCCAAGATATTTTATGGAAAAATGAGTGAATTCTGATAAAACTTTGAGAATTATATCTGAAAACGATAACTTGTGAAAAATCAGCTCTGAAATGACTTTTTGACGTTAAAATTTCAGATTTTCTGCATAAAATTGCCCATAACTTTTTTCTGGAGTGGAATTGGGCCTCGAAAATTTACAACCGGTTCTAGAAATGTAGATCTTTTTTCAAGCTTCGATTTGACGTATGGTAGGCCTTCAAACGATATTCCAGTCAAAAGTTATGGCCAATTTAAGCAGCTAAGGTCAAATAGTCAAAACTCGAATGATATGGGATGGAACTCGAATATTTAATGATCAAACTCGGATTATTAAGGTTGAAACTCGATCATAGAAAGATGAAACTCGAACTATAAAGGATCAAAACTCGAATGATATGATGTTCAACTTGAATCACCCTTGAACTTTCTCGAATGAAATAGAATCAACTCGAATTACAAAGAAGTTAAACTCGAATCAAATAAGTATTCAACTCGATCAAAGCATTATCAATCTCGAATGAAACATGAAGTTTCTCGACTAACTCTTTGATCAACTCGAATGAAACATGAAGTTTCTCGATTAATGCTTTGATCGACTCGAATGAAACTTGAAGTTTCTCGATTAATGCTTTGATCCACTCGAATGAAACATTAATTTTCTCGTGTAACTCTTTTATCAACTCGATCAAAGAAGTCTTCCAACTCGATCAACTCTTGATCCAACTCGAATGACTTCTTTGTAAAACTCGATTAAAGCTATGAATGTACTATTACCCGAGATTTATCATTTTTCAACAAAAAACAAGTTCAGATTCAAACTTTTTCAACAAAAATTCATGAATTGACCTCTAATTGATTTTGAAGGTTCGTTTTAATAGCAGATTCAACTTTTGTGAAATCACTTTGGCTAATTCTCGATCAAAAACCAAAAATCGACCAAAAACCTCAAGAACACACTTTTTCAAAAAAAATCTGAAAATTCTCAATTAAATTCTGTGTGTTTGGAATTAAAATCTGATGCTTATCACAGTAGATTCGACTTTAAATCCTACACCTTCGATTCAATTTTCATAACATTTCATCCACAAAATCAAAAACCTCAATTAATTTTCTGTTTCGAAACAAATGGATGTAACAGTGTTCGAAAAATGAATTTTCAGATTCAAAATTCAATCAATTACAGCCATATTAGGCTCTGATACCAATTGTTAGTTTCATTTTTCATGCAATTCATATAACAATCAAACAATTATATAAACAATTAACATAATCACAATCAGTCGAATGCTTAGATTGAGTAGAAGAGAATTTTACATTGAGAGTTTCTTGCTTGACAATCTATTGTTCCCCATGCAAGCATCCGTATCCAACTTCTATTTTCCAATCGTCCATTAACAGTACACACTCACACATATTTATACTCAATTATAACTATTGAGTATTTACAATTTAAACCCTGAACTTTTACAAATTAATTGTTTTCAACTCTATTATGAACTGTACCCAACAGATTCACCTTTTTCATAAGGAGGAGTCACAGAAGTAACTTTTGTTTTCTCCTTTTTTAGTTGTTATCTTGGTGAATGTTCTAATGATTCCTTTGAATCTGTAGATATTCTTTGCAGAATTCTAACGGGTTCTTTAGGGTCATCAAGTTGTTTGTTGTGTAAAGGTTTTACAAACTCATCTATTTTAACAAACATTTCTTCCAATGAGTTAAAATCTGAGTTCATATACAGATCAAAGTCGTTTTCAGAATTAATAGAATCAAGTGGAATTGAAGGTGGTTGATCTAATTTTGATTTGTTTTCATGCTGTTGTTGCAACTTTTGTTCCAGTGATTTAAGTTCAGCCTTAAGTTTTTGATTTTCTTTCTCAAAAGTTTTGATTTTCAATTCAAGACCAGAATTCATCTTTTCAAGAATTGAAGCTGGTAAATATAGCTTTTGAGAATGAGTAGTAGTTTCAGATAATAGAACTGGAGGGCGAACTTCCCATCTGTTCCCGTCTTAATGTGACCATTGATAGCTTTCTCTATTGAAATGTAATCCAGTTCCGGCTTCTTTTTAGAGATAGTGAGGCAAAGGCTCAAAAAAGATGGCCCCCTTGTCAGATAATGTCTGAATATACTCCTCTTTAATGCAAGTATTTTGATTAAATTCATTTATTCTGTTATAATCAACAGAATTTTGCATTTTATTAGATCTTAGCCTTTTTGAATCCTCACTTGATTCTATCATCTGATGCTTTCATAAATGTCATTTGTAATCCTAAATTCATAAATCTGACATCATATAAAGTAGGTGAATTTGAAATAGCCTTTGTCAGATATTTAGGATTATTCCAACCAATACCAGATTTAAATTCGGTATCTTTAGGTTGATTTAAAATATATTGTTTGATCTGTTTGACCTCTTTTGATAAACTAATCTTCCAATATTTTTATTTTCTCATAAAGTTTTGTTCTTTTTTCAAAAATGACATTTATTTTACAGAATAACTTGAAGCTTCTAGTTCAGTCAAATTCAGTTTTTCTTTTAAGTCAGATATATTGTTATTCAGTTCTTGGATTTTACATTGAAGATCATTTGTTTTATCTTGCAAATCTGATACAGCTCGTAGTGCCAATGCCTTATCCTTGGAAAAATCCAACACTAACGCATGTTCTTGATTTAACTTGTTTTACAAGGAATGAGCATTTTTCTTTTCGGCTTTTAAAGATTTTTCAAATTTCTTTAGCATTAAAGCCATTTGCGTTAGTTTTTGTTCAAGCAAACAGGAATCATCATTTTCAGATTAAGAGTTAGAATGTACTCAGGTGTCTCTGAACTCTCTGATTTGTCTGAATCTGATTTATCACTCTCTCTATCTTTGCTGCAGCCAGCATCTCCTGTTGCCATCATTGTAATTTCTTCAGTCAGTTCCTCATCAGACTCTTCCTTTTCCTCATTCTCTTCATCCGTCAACCCAACCCATACTTCATCTTCTGCAACCATTGCTGACTCACTCAGTTCCGATTCGTTGAAAACCTCTGACTTTAAGCAGATTTGTGCATCTTCATCTAAGATGTCTTCATCCTCAGATAGTTGCAGCCAATGATCATCCTCAGCCATTAGAGCTTTGCCAGCTTCTTTTTCTTTTGCTAGAAGTGCCTTTCTTGTGTAGTATTCTGAGTTTTTGACTACAGGCATTCTGCACTCTCGGGCTTAGTGTCCTGGCTTGCCACAGTGGTGGCATTTTTGCTCTGTATCTTTCTTAGCTGATTTTTGAGATTTGTCATATTTATCAACTTTCTTTCCATTGCTTTCACCTGACTTGTCATATTTCTCCTTCTTGTCAAACTTTCGTGAGCCAGTCTTGTATCTCATCTTGTTATTTGTGGGTTTTCGGTAGAACTTCTTCTGAAATGCCTTAGTGAGTAAGGCCATTTGCTTCTTCATTTCTTTTATTTCAGAATCAGCTGATGAATCTGATTCAGAAGAACTGCTTCTTATGACTACCCGTTTTTCCTTCTTCAGCATATACTTGTATGTCTTATCTGCCAATAATGCTAAAGGGTCAACGGTATATTTTTCTGCTTTCTTCTTTCCAGACATTTTCCTTAAAACAACCTCTTGATAGTTGTTAAGGTTTTCAAAGACCATATGAAAATCCATGTCCTGAATGTCTTTTGTCTATTGGATGATCATTGCGTACTTTTCCCATTCTGGGTTAAGTACGTTCAGAAATTTCACGTTGATGTCTAAGTTGGACTTAGTGACACCGTTCCTCTTCATCTCACTTACTAAGCTGACAAACCTCAAGTACGTGTTCTCTAGCAATTCCCCCTCTCTTGCTCTGAAATTCTCAAATGTCATTAAGCTGTTCCTTACTCTGTTTGTAGCTGTCCTGTCTGATCCCCTCATCAGCTTACACACCTCATACCAGATGGATTTGGCTGTTTTAGTGTTTGTCAGACAGGTGTAGATGTCATTGGGGATGGATATCAGTAACAACTTTCTTGCTGTCTTGTCCCCCAATTTTCTCCGCTTCTGTGCTTTTGTTAGGTTAGTTACCTCAACAGTTCTTTCCGGTATTGGAGGGTTGCCGTTAGGTACAACAGGAATTGTTTCCAGGAACACTGCTGGTCCGTCAGTTAGTGACTTTAACATTTCTTCTGAGAGGTCGTGGAAACTGATAAACTCCAGAAATCTTTCCCTCCATTGTACATATTCTCCCCGGTAGAGAATAGGAGGTTTTGTTTCCGACCCCATTGCAAGTGCGTCTTTAGACATGATGATTGACTGATAGGAATCTTCCAAGATCGAATGATATTTTGATTGAATTGGAAAAGTTGATCAATTAAATGAAAATTGATCAACCTTGAAAGTGTATGTACTGAAACTCGATTAAAGAAGATGAAATCTCGAATATCGAAGTGATCAACTTGAACAATGAATGTGCAAAACTCGAACAAAGAGTGCAACAAACTTGAACAATGAGATACTCAACTCGAATCTAGAAAAATCAACTCTGTTAGAAGAATAATGCAACTCGAATTGATCTTCTGTACAACTCGAATCAAATGGGATTCAACTCGAGTAACACAATGGTCAACTCGAATATAAATGGAGTCAACTCGAATCAATCTATCAAGATACTCGAATTAAGATTGAAAATTTAATACTTTTCTACAACTCGATTGAAGTTATTGTCAACTCGACTATAATTCAAATCAACTCGAATATGTTTCAAGTTAACTCGAATACAGCTCAAATTAACTCGAATGAAAATTTAAGTCAACTCGACTGAAACTTGGTTTCAAGTCGACTATTTCTGAAATCAACTCGATTGAATCTTAAGTTCAACTCGATTATCAAGTCTTTCAACTCGATTAACAAGTGTAGTCAACTCGAGTAACAATTGTTGTCAACTCGATCGACACTTGAACAATGTTTTAATCGAGTTTTCTGAGTTTTTAAAATATTTCAAGTCTGGAATTCAATTAAATTTGTAAAAATGCCTTAATTGATCCCAAATAGATATCGAAGGTGAGGTTTTTGATTTCAAACACTTTTTCTGAAAGAACTTTGTTTAAAAACAGATCAAAATCCTTGTTTTTCAATGGAACAGTGAAGAACACGAGTATTTTTGAATTTTCTAGAAAATCAAAGATTCTTTCTGTGTGTTTGTAATTTCAGATCAAGTTTATGATCAATGCAATCGATTACTTATCACCTTCCTTCGATCCAAGAATCAAGAACAACAATCAACAGGATTAAAACCCTAGTTGATTTTTCAATATTTCGAAAAAAAATATCAAGAACAATTACGGTTTTGACTATTTTCAATCAAAAAATCATCCTAAAGCTCTGATACCAATTGTAATTTCTAATCTATCAATCGACATACAATCGTAAACAAGTAAGAACAAGATCAGAAATACTAACCGAATGATTTGATTAAGATCAAAACAATTACAGAGATGAAATGTGAGAAACGTGTACTGTAGCCCTAATTGACCTCCAAGATTTCCGTGCAAAATGTCAGATCTCTTTCTTTTACAAAGTCAAAATTACGATTTATATTCTAAATACAACTTTGTCCTATTTACATTTCATACCCTAGACTTATTTATTTCATCAACAAAATAAGTTCCAACATCTTCTTTTTTAGTTTTACTCATCGTTGTAAGCTTTGTTCTTTCTTGAGTTCATAGTTCAAGAACTTATCAGGATTGTGAGCACATTCTTTTGGCGTTCTCGCATTCCTTTGGTTATTAGTTATTATAACTAACGGGTCAAGGACTTGCTCTAGGCGTGTTGGAGTTCCAATTATCAGGTGCTTTGATGGCTATTCTATCCTATACGAAGGTTCCAAGTTATATTTAACTTGCGGGTCAACGTTTCGTATCAAATAGTTTACAGATATGGGATTGCATTGTGTGATTACATGTTTCATGCGCTGATCATTTATACTTTCTGATTAAGACTGAAATTTATATCTATAAATGTTGTTGTTGCTGGAATGTGTGGGAATTAAGAACCCCGAGACATATAAGTCTCAGGGTATAGAACATAAGGGATAGAAAACACTAACATATGTAAGAGGTTCCAGATTAAATTTTCTCTTAGAAACCTGCATTTAATCATGCAATTTCCATATGTAATTTGTGTGTGTGAGTCCTAACGATGACCCCGAGACTTAGTCTCGGGGTGGTGTTGTGTGTGCAGTAGGTGGCGTGGCCTTGGCCTAACCCTCCCTTGGCAAAGGGCTTTCATTTCTCGACCTTTGGCCTATGTACATTGGTCCGAGACTTGTGATGTGTTTGTGTCTTAAGTCTAGGACACTGAGACATATAGTCTCAGGGTGGAAATGGTGTGAAATAATGTCAAGTTGGAAATAAATCAAGTTAAGTGTTGCATGAATTTGACATGTGTTGTGAGTACTTGAATACATAAGACCCCGAGACTAAGTCTCCAGGTGGTCTTTTACACATTAATCATCATGTTAGTTTTATTAAGTGTCCATATGTGTAGTGCATAAATATTCATGATAAAACAATAACATAAATATATAAGAAATCTATGGGATATAACAAATAACTTAAAAGAACACAATCGAACCCAATGATAACAAATAAGCTTATATGTGACTTGAACTTGATATGGCTAACATTTTATATACAAATATAATCTGAATGTGAAAGAACTCAAGTTCTACAAAGACATTAAAAAGACAAAACATACAGAGATAAAGATCATTAGAGCACTGTGAGTTATAAATTTATTTGTATTGCATTTATTTTATGAGATATAATGACTTGTTGAACGTATAATTATGATTTTATTGAATTGTTTATCAAATATGATCTGATGCTTAATAGTTCACACAATCATCATAGACTTAGGAATAGAAGGTATTATCTCCTACTAACCCAAATATAGTTAGTAGTGATGCTTGACTTGGAATTATCTCCTACTGAATCCATTATAGTTAGTAGTGATTCTAGACTAGGGATTATCTCATACTAGATCAAATTGTTCAGTATTGATGCTTGTGTGTGAATATCTACTACTAACTTAATATAAGTTAGTAGCAATGCTTACCCCCCGTGTTAATCTCCTACATGCTTTGGACGGAGCATGTTGTGATGCTATGAATAAAATGTTGTGCTCGTGTTATCTCCTACAGACTTAAACTAAGGCTGTAGTGATGCTTTCGAATGATATTTATCTCCTACTTGCTTAACTAAGCTTGTAGCGATGCTTGTGACTAAATATGACTTTACAATAAGAAATAATATGTGATGATGATTCTCCTACTAGTTCTCAAATAACTAGTATAGATGTAATAAAATTGCATAATCATGTAACATGACACTCCACAGGACATGGTATACGTTAGACAAAGTAATGTAATAGGAACTTCATGTTAATAAAGTTTGAACATGTCCTATATTGTAAGTTAAATATGTAAACTAACAAATTAAAAATAAATTAATACTGACTTCATTATTGATCATAAGTGGTTGTGATAATATAAATCTATATTCTCACTAAGCGTAAAGCTTACAGATGTTGCTTTCCTCTTTTCAGGAACATGTAAAGTTTTATTAGTTCAAACTGTTAAGACTGACATAATTAAATTTGGAGTTCATAGACTGGTTCAGCATCTGTAGTTGAAGACTTCGAAAATCTGGGTAGTAAAGACTGAGATGATAAAGATGATTTAGAAGCTAATTGTACCCCTTGTAATTTTATTTTGAAATTGTTTGTAATTACTAATAAATAGTTATTAAAGTTATCTTAGTTTATAATCGTTGTTGTATGCTTACTGAGACCTGTAGTTAAGACTCCTTCGAAAGTTAAGTCTTACAAAAAGGATAAGTTCATAATCCTAAGTGCTTATCTACTACTTCCCATCCTATAAGTTTTGCAAATCTATCTTAGGTCAGATCATAGCCCTAGATGTTCAATACTAATATCTTTGCCTAAGTTTGATTCCAAGTGTTATTTCTAACACTTGAATCTCTCAAACCATTACCCTGATACCATTTTGTAACATCCTGCTTATAATTATGAAATAAGCACTTCCTAGGATAAACATGAACAACTTGACAGATTAATACATAGGATAAGTCACATACATGAGAAAGCTACAACATAATCATGCATACATGTGGCACAATGTTATGTCTACAATGCTATTACATCAATAAAATGATAGAGCTGATACCCGAGTCCTAAAAATTTATTTAATAGAGTTAGTATTGCAAGTTATTGATAGTGTGCTAGAGCCTCTTGCTTCAATAATGTAGATCTAAGCTGAAGTATCTGCCTTGTTCTTGTTTTTTCTTGAAAATAGGCAAACAATTGAGTTAAGCTATCGCTTACACTGTGTTCCAGTTGACCGAAAGTAAATGACAGGAAGAAGCAGAAGAAGATATCAAGCGATTTGAACGGAGAATTTTTGTTTCTGTCTGTTTCTTCCCAGTTTTGGACCGAAGAGACGCAAGCTAAAATCAAACCTAATTTCAATATGTTTCTCTTATGCAAAAGGCCAAAGAACACGATGAGCGTCACTTATCCTCTCAAATATGTTGATTCCCCTTGTTTAAGTGGGGTTGTGGAACACACAATTAGTAAAATAACATATTAACCATGTACATGCAAATCTTCTATTTATACCTAATTTCTAATCTTTCATCTGTTACATGATTAGTCCATAATATATTTTTTTTTCATCTCAATTGAGAACCTAACATTCTTTACTTTTGTGATGAAAGTGATGTAAAACAAAATAAGTACAAAACAAAAACTTTTAGAAAGACTTGGAATTACAAAGAAATTAACTCAAAAACTTTCTTTAAAGTCTTGATCATTTTAACAATCCGAAGATTATTTGAATTCAACAGATATCTTTAGTAGATTCTTATCTTGTAAACTCTTTTTCTTCTTTTCTCTGAACTCTTGAATTCTCAGATATATTTTCTTCTTCATCGTCTCACTAAACTTCAAATCTTTCCTCCTCTTATATTCTCTTTTCTGATAAGAACACACTTCCCCTTGAATAATGTATTCCATTTATTTTTTCCCATTGATCTTTCAAATCAACAAATTATCTTCAACAAACTCAGAAAATTCTTCAAAGTATGCAACTTTAGAAAGACTAATCAAATCTTCAAGTCTTTAAACTCAGTAGACTTTTTCTTTCAGCATATAAACATATAGTCTCTGAAATTTATTATTTCTTCCCCACATGATAAACATAAGAACTGTGGTCATCATACAATGGAATTTCAGAAGCTCACCAGTGTAACTTTTGCTATAATATCTTCAGAATTGTCAAGCTCTCCATTAACTCTAAGCCAACAAGGCAACAAATCTACTTGTCTTACTTCCCATCAAATGAATACCAACTACCCCTCAAACTCAGAAAAAATATTACAAACTCAATACAAACATTTACAATTCTTCTCAAAACAATAGTCTCTCTCCCTCAGATAAATGATATATCAGAAAAAAAAATTAATAATTACATACAAAAATTCAATTTCCGCACTACAAACTACAAATTTCTCACTCTGTCCCCTTCACAAAACAATGTATCTCTCAAGTTGAAATATATGACAGATTTGATGGATTAATCCCGATCAAGTCTTATATTAGTATGTTAATTATGTAAAGTATGAAAGTATGATGTATGAATTGTAAATTCTAGTAAGTAGAAGGATCGATTTAGTATTTAGAAATACTTGAAGGGTTGCACCTTTTCATAAAGGTTGTGACTTTTCTGAAAGGGTACCACGAAGGGTTGTGACTATTCAATGCACCCTTTAGATTATTATATATAGGTCCAATGTAATCATTTGTAAGTGTGGTTTCAAGAAAGATTGTTAATAAAGATTATATTAGTAAGTAAATTCCTGTGTATTTAGTGCAAGTAAACCCAACAATTGGTATCAGAGCAAAGGATTTTTCGATCCTAAATCGATCATCATATACCGTAAGGAAGAACAGGAAACAGTACGCAACAGTCTTAGAAATTCACCAGGGACGATTGTTTCTTCAGAAACAACGTCAAGTAAGAGTAAGTGTAAGCAATTGATACGGGGCGGCCGAACATACGGTTCTACCACCAAACCGACATCAACGTGAAATCAATTTCGATTTCATCAGACCAGTAAGTGGTCATCACAGTAAGTCAAATTCGAAGACCAGCAAGTAAGAAAGGCACAGTAAGAAAAATCCCACACAGAACCGACGCAAACAAGCAAGCAGTAAGCCCATCGCAATTTCACAGAAAGTAAACCCTAGAAATCGGATAGCATAGATAGTAAAGCCAAAATCAGAGAGAATAAACCTGATTTTGAAGCCAACCGTAAGAAATCCCCACGGTTAGGAGTCCAGAACCACCACCGAACCACCAGTTGCCACCACCAGAACCACCATCGAACGTTACCATCATTAGAGGCAACATTTAGGGTTCCAGAAATTCCAGAAATCAAACCATCGCAACCAACCGTCGCCAAACCAGTTGCCACCGGACAACCACCGCAAAACGCCACCATCAAGTAAGAGGCGACAAGTTGCACCCATTGAAAGATTGTACAGAGGGGTTGCATCGGTTCAAGAAGGTTGCACCGATTCAAAGGGAGAAAGCAGAAAATCAAAGACATCGGTTCATAAGAGAAGAGGCGTCGATTCAAACAGGAGAAAGCATTGCACCGATTAGAAGTCTCAAAAGAGAAAACTTGCACCGTTTCAAGAAAAAGGAGGAGGCCAAAAGGAAGAAAGAAGGGGAAACGCATCTCATCGGTTCAAGGAAGAGAAGGGGCAGAAGTGTGAAAGAGGAAAGCACCGTTTGAAGGGAATTAATCAGGCCCAAGAAGTAGCCCAAACAGAAAAAAGGGGAAGGCCCAAGCAGGAAGAAAATTAAATAAAGCCCAACCAGGTTTTGTTTTCTTTTCATCTTTTAATTTTATTATTATTATTATTATTGTTATTATTTTAGACAGTAAATTTTAATTTATTTAAGATAATAGATTAAAAATTTAATATTGGTCTCTTACAATTTTTCGTTAAAAAACGTAGAATTGTTGAATTGTTTAAAATAATTGTGGTTAGTATAAAAATAATAATAATAAGTAAGTAAGCAAGTAAGTAAGATACCAAGGAGTTACAAAAATCCATGTAACACCAAATTTGGAGTAAGTTCAGTACGAGTACGTTAGACAACCGTGACCGGCCAGTTTGTCTAAAACCCGAAAGGGTGCGTTTAGTTACTGAAAATTTTCAAAATTTCCATCTCACTTTTCAACAAAAATGAAAACTTGTTTACTTAACAACAATTTCATAAATTTTCATTTCACTTTTTAAAATACCACTTTTCATATTCTCTCTCATACTTTTCTATTACCTACCCTATTTCTTTTTAATACTCTCTTTCTCTATCTTACTTTTTCATCACATGTCATATTTTTTTATTTTATAATCATTCATCTTATTTTTCTAAAAACTAAAACTTAATCATCTACACAAGTTTTCACTTTTCATAGAAACCCTTGTTTTTTCTAAAAACTATAACTTGAAAACTGAAATTGAAAAATGACTAGTTTTCGTTAACTAAACGCAACCTTTAGTGTTGTAAGAAACCTTAGGGCGCGTTTAGTTAACGAAAACTTGTCATTTTTCAGTTTCAGTTTTCAAGTTATAGTTTTTAGAAAAAAACAAGGGTTTCTATGAAAAGTGAAAACTTGTTTAGATGATGAAGTTTTAGTTTTATGAAAAATAAGATGAGTGATTATAAAATAAAAAAATAGGATATGTGATGGAAAAGTAAGAGAGAGAAAGAGAGTATTATAAAAAAAATAGGGTAGGTAATAGAAAAGTAATAGAGAGAATATGAAAAGTGGTGTTTTAAAAAGTGAAATGAAAATTTATGAAATTGTTGTTAAGTAAACAAGTTTTCATTTTTGTTGAAAAGTGAGATGAAAATTTTGAAAATTTTCATAAACTAAACGCGCCCTTAGTGTTTCTAAGTAAGTAAGATAACAACATAGTTTCACAGTAAGTAAGTAAGAGAAAAACCATAGTGTTTTTTCAAGAAATCCTAGTGTTTCCAAGTAAGAAAAGGAAAAATCATAGTGTTTTTTCCAGAAACCTAGCATTTCCCAGTAAAAAGTAAGAGAAAACCACCGTGTTTTCACAAACCTAGAGTTTCCCAGTAAGTAAGAGAAAAGCCGTTGTGTTTTTTTCAGAAACCCTAGAGTTTCCCCAGTAAGCAAGTACGTGAAAATCATAGTATTTTCAAAAACCTTCGTGTTTCACAGTAAGAGAAACCATAGTGTTTCAAAGCAAGTAAGAAACTGATCAAACGATCAGAAGTACGAAAGTAAGAAGTAAGGTTGGTCACATTCAGTGATCACAAGAAAGTAAGTAAGTAAGCATTAAAATCTTAAAATTCAAAACTATGGCAAGAGGCGAAGCATCTACACAAATACGTGAGCAAAATGTAACACTTCAATGCCCGAAACTAGATGAAACAAATTATACTACCTGGGCAATCATAATGGAAACAATACTTAAGGCATATGACCTTTGGGAGACTTTAGATGCCACAGAAGATATAGATGAAAGAAAGATGCACACAACAAAAGCAATGATACTAACAACTTTGCCACAAGATATTTTAATGCATGTTTCACAGTATGCAAGTGCGAAAGAAGTATGGGAGTCTATCAAAGTACGATACATGGGAGAAAACAGAGTTCAACAAGCACGCCTACAAACTTTAAGGAGCGAATTGGAGACTTTAAAAATGAAGAATAACGAGACAGTGAGCAACTTTGCAGGAAGATTAGGAAGCATAAGAGGCAAGATCAAAAGTCTTGGTTCAAATATTAAAGACAAAGTACTCGTAAGAAAGCTACTGAACTCAGTCCCAAAGAAGTTTCTACCGATCGTAGCATCAATTGAACAATACTCGGATGTTAATAGCATGTCATTTGAAGAAGCAACAGGAAGAATAATAACTTTTGAAGAACGCCTCAAAAGTCAAGATGAACCACAAGAATGATTAAAAGGAAACCTTCTAATGGCAACAACAAGAGTTCAACACCATGGAAAAGGTCAAGGAAGAAACTTCAATAAAGAAAGAAAAGAACGTGAAAAAGGTATGAATCAAGAACGAAGCAAAAACAGAATGAGATGTTATGAATGTGGAGAATTTGGTCATTTTGCATATGAATGTTCAAAATGGAAAGAGAAAGACAAGAAGCAAGAAGCACATCTCGTGTATCTAAGCGAAGACGAACCTACATTGCTGTAAGACAAGAAGATCGTGATTAAGGGGGTGAATGATGGATTAATCCCGATCAAGTCTTATATTAGTATGTTAATTATGTAAAGTATGAAAGTATGATGTATGAATTGTAAATTATAGTAAGTAGAAGGACCTATTTAGTATTTAGGAATACTTGAAGGGTTGCACATTTTCATAAAGGTTGTGACTTTTCTGAAAGGGTACCACGAAGGGTTGTGACTATTCAACGCACCCTTTAGATTATTATATATAGGTCCAATGTAATCATTTGTAAGTGTGATTTCAAGAAAGATTGTTAATAAAGATTATATTAGTAAGTAAATTCCTGTGTATTTAGTGCAAGTAAACCCAACAAGATTGACAGTCAATACAATTACGTAATAATAATAATAATAATAATAATGATAATAATAATAATAATTATTATTATTATTATTATGGAAAATGATACAAAAATAATGGAAAAATAAAATAAGAAAAGAATGATCTAATAAATTAAAAATAACAATAATTAAAGACTTAAAATAAAAAAGAATGATCAAAATAATAAAATTAATGTACTAATAAGAAAATGTCAAATCATAAAACGTACAAAATGTGATATTAACCATGGGTGCAAATAGAATTGAACCTTATATACACACCACATTTTTTTTTCTAATTTTATAATATCTCTCATCATATTAAAAAATTCAGTAGTTGCATTTAAAATGAAAATTAATACAATTGAAAAACTAGAAGAGAAATATTGAAATTAGTTGTTTTCGAACCTTTCTAAAGAGACCAACAATTTGGACCAAGGTTCCACTTAATTATACTTTTTCTTTATAGTGAAAGGTATAGTTGAATTGAATAAAAATATTAATCAAATATAGTATTTTTAAAGGGTTAATCATTTAAAAAAAATCAACATGTTTTCATGTATCTCTTCATTCTATTTTTTTTCGTAAAATCACTCATGTTAATTTTTTCCTTTTTGGTTTAGTGAAATTTGGTCATTAGAACCCGTTTATAACTCGTAAACCGGGTTTTTAAAAACTGAAAAACTTGGTTCTAATTTCCAAATTTCACTAAACCAAAAAAAACTTACATGGAGGGCGAAAATGTAAAAAACATGAAAATATGTTGGTTTTATACCTAATAAACCTTATTTTTAGAAGACGATGATTTTAGTAAAACAAAATCAACGAACAAAACCAATATAGAAACCATCAATAGTTACCCATTCGATTCGCAAGATGCCGATCAGAAAATCGGGATGGCTAGAACAAAAAGAAATGAATTATACAACAACTAAAAACAGATACGATTATCAGCCAAAATATCAAAAGGTGAGATCTAAAATATTCCCAAAATTTGAAACCATATCCGAGCACACCCAAGGACCTAAAAAATACATCATGTAAGGGGTGTTCATTTCCGGAGTACCTGATTTTCGATAATCCGAAAGTCAGATACTAAAGCAGAACTTAAAGAAAGAAAGAAAGAGAAAAGAGAGAATGAATTATGTATTTTCAGATCTGATTATTATTACAACAGAAAGGAAATGAGTTCCTATATATAGGACTCAATACAGAACGTAACTGACTTCAACCAATCTATCTAACAGAAACTCACTAACATTCCCCCGCAAGCTGAACTGGGGAAACCACATGAAGCTTGGACCAAAGATACAAGAAACGGGCAGAAGGTAAGCCTTTAGTTAACACATTTGCAAGCTGATCCAAAGTGGTAACATGTCGTATGCATAACGCATGAGAGAGAACCATATGACGAACAAAATACAAATCAATCTCGAGATGTTTAGTCCGCTGATGAAAGACAGGATTTGCTGCAAGGTAAGTGGCTCCAAGATTGTCACACCATAAGGTGGGTGAACAAGGTACAGAAATATGTAGCTCACGTAACAGAGACATAATCCAAGAAAGTTCTGCTGCAGTATGAGCTAATGCCCTATATTCAGCCTCTATGCTGGAACGGGCAACTGTATGTTGTTTCTTAGAACTCCAACTAATAAGATTAGATCCAAGAAAAATATAATAACCCGTTGTAGAGTGTCGATCATCTGGGCACCCTGCCCAATCAACATCCGAGTAAGCATGAATGGTATGATTAGAGGACCGTCGAAGACAAAGACCATAAGACTCAGTGCCACGAAGATAGCGCAGAATACGTTTTACAGCAACCCAATGTTTATCGGTAGGTGTTTGAAGAAATTGAGACACTTTGCTGACAGCATATGTGATCTCTGGATGAGTTAAGGCTAAATATTGTAAAGCTCCAACAGTGCTACGATATACAACAGTATCAGCTAAAGGTGCACCTGAAAAACGAGATAATTGTCTACCAGAAAAAACAGGAGACGGTAACGGCTTACATTGACTTAATCTGGTACGCTTTAAAAAGATCCAACAAATACCTTTGTTGAGACAAATAGAGACAATCATCAGTGAAAGTAGCCTGCATGCCCAGAAAATAGTTCAAATTACCGAGATCTTTGATGAAGTGACGAAATCCGTAGAGCTACCGGTAATGATAATATCATCAACATACACAAGAATATAATAGGTTATATTGTCGCTAGACACACATTGTCGAAAACCGACCATATAACGCCTTCTTAAGTAAGCAAACATACTGAGGATGAACAGTGTCAACAAAACCTGAAGGTTGATCCATATATACCATTTCTTCAAGATCACCGTTTAAAATGACATTATTAATATCAATCTGTCAAATAACCCAGTTACGAGAAAAGGCAACAGACATAACAAGACGCACTGTTGTGGGTTTAACTACAGGACTAAAAGTCTCCGTGTAATCAACACCTTCTGTTTGAAGAAAACCCTTGGCTATAAGCCGTGCTTTATACCTATTAACAGTACCATTTCGATTGCGCTTTATCTTGTAAACCCATTTACACCCAACAATATTTGCTTGGGGAGGAGCAGGCACCAATACCCAAGTATTATTCGAGTGAAGTGCAATAATTCATCCTTCATAGCATCCCACCATTGTGGCCATTTTTGTGCTTGAGAAAAAGTGGAAGGTTCAAACATCAGGAACAGGTGTATTGGTTTTTAGATGTGCTTGATAAAGAACATGACCGGGAAATGATTTTGGTTGACGAGTATGATCACGAGAACGAGTGATCATTGGATGTGAAGGAAGAGAAGGAATATGTGTAGGAGGAGATGGTGAAGGAAATGACTGTGAAGCAGAAACTGGCTGAGATGAAGGAGAGGATGAGAAGGAAGATGAATCAGTAGATGTTGATGTTGGAGGAAAAGTAGGAACAATGGAACATGATGGAAAATTAGCAATCTGAAATGGCAAGCGATTAATCAGAAATGCTGATGTGGCATAGGCATCATACAAAAATTTCTTTGGTAATTGAGCCTGAAAAAGAAGTGCTCTAGCAATTTCCGATAAATGACGATTTTTGCGTTCGGCTACCCCGTTTTGTTGAGGAGTATACAGACACGAAATACGATATGAAATGTCAGCATTAGTTAAAAACTGAGCCATTTGACCCTTTGTAAGTTTAGGAGCACCATCACACTAGAAATATTTTATGGTAGTTGAGAATAAATTATCAACATGAGATTTGAAATGTCGAAATATTTCTGGTGCTTGATCACGAGACGTTAATGGATATAGCCATGTAAAACGACTATAGTCACCAATGTATGTAATAAAATATCAATAGCCAGACCAAGAATTAACTGAACACGGGCCCCAAATGTCACAATGTATTATATGTAAAGGAGCAGTATAACGAGTTACAGAAGATACAAACGGTAATCTAGTGGCCTTTGAAGTACTACAAGCATGACAAAGACTAGATGTTTTGTTTATAACATGTGGAACAGAAATATGACGAAAAACATAGTCTGATGGATGTCCAAGACGAGAATGCCACAACTCATTAGATGAGGATTGAGCAGCAGTAAGAGAGTAGAGCTGATGTAGATTAGGCAGAGTGTGATGGAGCACCTGTCCTGTTAGAGTCTGAATGGAAAATCCACGATGAGAAAACATAACACAAATAGGATTGTCAAGGACAAGTTGTGTGATGGAGATAAGATTTTTCTTTAATCCAGGAACAACAAGCACATTTCTAAGAGAAAGCTTAGTATTGGAGAAAGAAAGCACATTATGACCAATATGAGTGATGCATAAAGAAGTACCATTACCAACAACTACTCTATCCATACCTGAATATGGTGTGACATTTTGAACAAGAGATGTATCAGGTGTCATGTGGGCAGTTGCACCTGAATCAGGAATCCAAGAATCAACAATTTGGCATGTATCTGAAAAGGTATGTGGAACAGATTGAGCTGCTGTCAAGCCAAATTAATTCTGTGTTGAAGCCCACTGAGCAAAGTGATTTGGACCAAATCCCGATGAATTAGGATCAACAGATTGAGGATTAAATGAAGTATTTAATCCATGCTATTGTTGTGTAGGAGGATTATGCCAAAAATTATTATTATTCTGGCTATCCCCAAATATGCGTTGATCATATCCAAAAGTATCATGTGTACTACTTGTTGGCCAACACTCATTTGAAGCAAATTGAGCATCAAATCGACCACCATTAAAACGACCACCACCAAATCGACCACGGCCACTATTGAATCTGCCACCAAATCGACCACCATTTCCATGACCATTCCCACGTCCAGATTGTCCAGTAAGTGGAGTTAAATGAAAATAACAACGATTTGCTTCATGTCCCTTCTTTCTCGACAGATTTGACATAAAACTTCATTTCTGTTGTTTAAATCTCGAGTGTGAGGTGCAACAGAGACATTCATGGCAGTTATTGGAGAAACAGAATTACTTTCAGAAGCATTTTGTTGTGCTAATCTTTCTTCATAGATCATCAATTTTGAGCGAAGTTGAGAAAAAGACGGTGTTATGGACATACTTTCAACATTCAGAACAAATGAATTGTAAGTAGAGTTTTATCCTTGTAGTGTCTGTAATACTAACGACGTGTCTGAGATAGGATCTCCAACTGATCGAAGAGAACCAACAATTTTCTTGATTGAATCACAATATGAGGATATTGAATTTGTACCTTGTTTAATCAACTGAAATTGTGCTCGAAGTTGAGACGTCTTGGCAAATACACTCTGAAAATAGGTTTCTTCTATGACTTTCCACAATTCCACAGCTGTCGTAGTATCAATTGCAAGATGAGCAAGGCTTGGATCTAACGTTGCATTGATACAGACAGACACATAGTTGTCCATTTTCTCCCAATTAGGTCTTTCAACAGCACCAATAGATGGAACAGATGCATTTGTATCAAGAAACGACACCAATCCCATTGTTCTAAAGATGGTAACGATCTGGTGTTTCCAACTGAGATAGTTATCACCATTTAGTTTTATAGAAACAAAATTAGAAATATTTGAGAAGGAATTTGAATCTGAAGTGTTTGTAGGCATTTTGATTTACGGCCTCATGGATCTTTAGGCTCTGATACCATAAAGCAGAACTTAAAGAAAGAAAAGAAAGAGAAAAGAGAGAGAATGAATTATGTATTTTCAGATATGATATTATTACAACAGAAAGGAAATGAGTTTCTATATATAGGACTCAATACAGAACGTAACTGACTTCAACAAACTAACAGACTAGCAACCAATCTATCTAACAGAAACTCGCTAACATTAGATACATGAACTTTACATTCCGAATCCATATCCGAATTTTGGATATCCAAAATTTCAGATTATCCAAAAACCGGATATCAGTTATCTGAAAATTCAATTTTTTTATTAAACTTTAAATTATAAGATGAAGTCAAATATATAATACAAATCTATATGCCTATTAACAAATAAAAAAGTGTGTCACAAACGAAAATATATCATACTTTTTAAATTTAAACAACAAAAAAACACAACAAAAAGATAAAAATGCATATAAACGAGTTATAAATATGTTAAAGCTACATTATACATTTAGAATTAAAAAAAATATAATTATTGTTAGTCAAATAATGTGTGACAAAAAAATTAGAAAAATAAAAAAAATTTAGAAAAAAGTGGATTTCGGGTTTTCGAATAATCCAAAGTTATGCAAAATCTGTATCGGAATCCGAAATTTATCGGATAATCTGAAATTTCATATCGGATTTTCAGGTTTTCGAATCACACATTCGGATACAATCCAACGTTTCTCCTGTTTTTGATATGTTTATGTTAAAAAAAAAACAAGTTTAGTCGTTTTTATCGTGCAAGAAATAAAGTTGTAACATATTTAGTATTTGGTAGAAAATCATATACCTAAGATTAGTATGGTTAAAGATGCATTTAATTTCACAAAATTGGATACTTTTCATCATAAACATTCTTTCTATTAATGTTTGTTATCCACCCACAGACATATTGCTTAAGGGCTATTTATATGAAAAATTAACGAAACCAAATTTTGTTATTTGGACAGTTATCAAAACCATTGGTTCACCAAAATCCCAAACCTAAACCTAATTTTTGAAAAGCGGTTAACCAATTTTTTAGTTTAATTATCCAGTTGACCAATTCTTCATTGCTAATTACAATTATGTAATAATTTGACTTTATTTCACTTACATTTTTACCTGAATTTTCAAAACCATTAATATATTTACAGAATATTTGTGTAAAAAACCCTCAAGGTGGACTATTTATGATTAAAACCCAAAGCCATTTTTTATTGCACAAAAAACGTCCAACCAGGAAAATTTCACGGAATTGGGATATTACCTGTTGTAACCAATTGAAAGAGTCACCGTCGACAAGTCATCAGTGACCACCAGAATTTTGCTGAAAAGTTAATTCCAACAAAAACAACAGATTTGAACAAAGAAAACAATAATAAATGTGAATTTGAATCATAAAAACACACATAAGTTATTTCGCTGGAAAGAATGTTCATCGGAGACGAATGGTTAGTCAGCAAGTCATTTTGAAAAAAACATCATTTTGATAAGTTTTAACCAGTTGAGGGTTTTTTGTGCAATGAAAAATGATTGGGGGTTTTAATCACTAAAATCGTCCAACTTAAAAGTTTTTTGCATAAATATGCCTATATTTAACACTTGTTTTAGAAATGCATATTTGGTATTAATGTAACATCTTGTCATAAAATACTATTTTAGTTTTAGACCAACTTTATTTTCTGATACGTCATCGTGATCATTATATATATATACATTTACGTAATGGTATAAACCAATGCCGTTTTTTTTCCTTTTTTTTTTTAAATTTTGATTTTAAATTTTTCATAATACACCCTCATCTTAGTGTTATCTTTTATTTAGCCCTTTTATTTTAATAAATTTTCATTTAGTTCTCTTTTAACATTTATTATTACAACATTTTCTTACATACTTAAAATTATGATTTGAATTATACATATATTTGTAGTTGTCTTTTGAAACTATTATGCTATTTTTAGTTGTATAAAAAACTTTATTATTCAGATGCACGATACAAAATTCTAATGAAATTGTTTTATAATTAAAATGTAACTATTTGAAATTTAAATTTTTTAGTAATATAATCATGTATAACATTGAACATTACTATTATAACGTTGCAAACTCTAATCGATGTATTAGAGACATTACCGTTATCAGTTTAATTGATTTGACCGGTGTATATATACCAAATGGTCTCCACTAATGACATTTTTTCTTTTTTCTTTTTTTTTTTAATTTTAAATTTAAATTTTTCTGAATACACCATCATCTTAGTGTTATCTTTTATTTAGCCTTTTTAATTTAATAAATTTTCATTTAATTCTCTTTTAACATTTATTATTACAACATTTTTTCTTACATACTTAAAATTATTATTTTAATTATACATATGTTTGTAATTGTCTTTTGAAACTATTATGTTATATTTAGTTGTATAAAAAAAACTTTATTATTCAGATGCACGATACAAAATTTTAATGAAATTGTTTTATAATTAAAATATAACTATTTAAAATTTAGATTTTTTTTTATTAAATATGATCATGTATGACATTGAACATTACTATTATAAGGTTGCAAACTCTAATTGATGGATTAGAAACATTTCCGTTATAATTTTAATTAGATTTCACCGTAAAGCCAATAAATTACATTGACGATTAAACATAATCGATGTAAAAATTTTAAATTATGGTTAGGAATATTTGATTAATTATTCTGGTTCCAATCCGATTTAATATGACTTGGTTTGTAATTTTAGCATTGCAAAGTCTAGAAAACCAATGATAAAAACCGATTTGCTTCTTGAATCTATATCAGCTTTCCAATTTCATTCTTCGATGTTGGTTCAGTTTTTGTTTCGTTGTTTGAATTGTTTGAAAAGTATCTTATTTATTTATTTTTGTAATTAATATTTTAAACCCCGCAGAAACGCGCGGGTGTTCAATTACTCGTTTTACTATAAAAGTCATCTCATATAAGTCATTTTTTTTTGTCATTTGTGATATAATTTTACTCTTTTAGTCTTTTACTTTAAAAATTATTTCCTTCTACGGATTCAATACGAAGACCAAAATTGGCAACATATTTTGTTGAGAAGATGAAACGATAAAAACAAATCCCACAAATCAAGGTAATAAAATCTTATTAAATAATGCAAGTGATTTTTGAAAATTATTTAAAAAAAAACCAAGTAAAATAAATGAAATCATACATGTTACTATTTTATGATTTAATGAATTTTTTTCTTAAAACTATCTAAACTTAAATTAAAAAATTAAAATTCAAACTTTTAACACTAATGACATTCAATACATCTTATTATAATTAATTTATGTATAAATCATTTAAACAAAAAAAGATGAATGTTATAACTTTTAAGTTTATTATTAATATTAATATTAATATTATTATTATTGTTATTATTATAATTATTAATCAAAAAAACCTTTTTAATGTGATTTTGTGAGATCCAAATATTTAACCATAATATTATCTTAAAAGGAACTTGAGTTAAAACTTTTAATTAATCTTGAAAATATTAATTAACATATGTCAATAGTAAAATATGTCACTTAGCATCATGAGAAGATGACAAATGGTAATTTATTTGCTCTTTTAATAGAAGTTATAGATAAACCGTATTCTTATTGTAACAAATTCTTGTTCTTGAAATGATTATCATGGGATTAGCAGTCAGTTTTAACTCCATAAAGTTCCCAATCATTTTTCATTTTTAAATTTTCTTCATTCGACAAATTCTTTGTATGTTTCCACCGAACAACAATCATAGAGCTAAATAAAAAGAGATATGACACAGAAAGCCACTTATCAAAGGCGATCGATTGATGGTATCACAAGAAATTTGCATTAACGAATCTTGTTTGAAGATCGTTTTTGGATAATATAAAATCAATGCGTAGGAAGATTTGGAAGTGAAGGGAGTAGGATCATAAGGCGGCGTTTGGTTCGCAGAATTTTTATTTCTGGGATAGAGTCTGTCAAAAGGAATGAAATTCTGGAAGGAATGGAATCTATCTGAATCCAAATACTGTAGCGTGTTTGGTTTGCAGGAAAAGAATGAAATTCAGATTTTATCCATTTATTGTATCCTGGTTGGTTTATAAATTTGTAATTGAAGTATGATTGTGACATATGACCAAAATATATTATTCCTCATAAAATAAGTAGGGTGAGTATGTATAATGTAAGGATAGGAAAATATGTAATATGTTTGATAGATGAGTATGTTGATGGTAAAGTAGGGTAAAAAACGAGGTTGGGTATAGATAATGTATGGTACGATGGGTATATAATGATGGGAAATGATGTAGTAAGTTTAATGGATAAGTAGATTGATGGTAAGGTAAGTTGGTCGGGGTGGGTGAGTTGAGGTGGGATAGGGTACGGTAGGATATGGTAGTGTATATAAGGGTGAGAAAAGATGCAAATTCGATGCATGGGTAGATTGGTGGTAAAATAATGTAGTTAGGATATAGGCGGGGTGGGGTGGTGTATGGTAGGTTATAAGAGTGAAAAGAGATATGGTAAGTTTGATATGATGGGTAGGTTAAGGTGGGATAGGGTAGGGTAGGGTGGGGTGGGGTAGGATGGGTGAGGTAGGGTGGGTGGATAAGGTATATGTAGGTGGGGTGAGGTTGGGTTGAGTCGATGTGGTTGCAGAACCCTTTTATTTTGCTCTAAAGCAAAAAATAAAACCTGGTAAACCGGTTGCATGACACTTTTTTGAAATACCGCTATATTTATAAGTTTTTAATCGGTTCGATTTTTTGTGACAAAAATAATGATTAGAAGTTTTAATAACAAACAAAAAATCCAACTTTAAGGTTTCTTTATGTAAGAATCTCAATGTTCAACACTGTTTATGACATAACCTGATTGTAACGGAATCTGTTTTGTTTAATTATATTATCAATAAAATGTAGAATCCAAAACAGTCTACACAGATTGTGTGAAAGTATCGACCACAAATCAACCAATTAAAGTGAATGTTTAAAGTATCGACCACAATTCGAACATTGAAGAAAAACTCAAACTGTCGCTCACAGTTTGAGTTTAATTTCTTCAAGACCCAAATGATAATCGCGACGGAGATGCAAGTGACAAATATACCATGTTTTTTTAAAAGATGAAAGCGAGTAACCATTTCCATGCAATGTCTTCCAATATATGTTCATAACCTAAACACTACACCGTCACAACTCACAAACATCCTACTTCACCTCGCTACTCTTCGAGATAGTGTCTAGTCATTCCATGAGTCATTTTTATCATCCAAGATCTAGGTTTTGCTAAAAAAATTCAACTTCAGAAAGAAAAAATTGATCTTTTGGAGGGTACATGACATTAACCTAGGTGAAGACGATGAAACAATCTAAGAACATATCCAGCATGGTGATACAATATTGATCCATGAAAAAAAAAAGATCATGTGTTGTTTGTTTTTCATTTTTTTTAAGAGATAAAATGTCTGATGCTTGAAAATCTTGTTTGAAATTAAAAGTTGACCTTGAGATTTGAAATTATAAGACTATAAATTTCACTTTAGACTGCTCTTTCCTTCTTAAAATTAAAAAGAATTTCAAATGTCACAACAACCCTGAATGCAAACAATCAGTCAAAAGTAAATTTAGCTTTCATACCAATTTAAAAGGGTTTTAATGCAAACAAATGGAACCTAAACTGAAACATAATAACGAGGTTATCATAAAATAATGAAGAAATTTAAGGAAGATGAAAAGAAACAAAATAACAATAGTGAAAAAGAAGAACACTAAATAGAAAAAACACGATTTATTGCTTCGATCAAAATCTTCAATAACTTTCTACACCTCGATTGTACATGCTCTTGAGTTTAGCGAAAACATGAAGAGATCAATAAACAAGAGACTCTTTTTGTCGTGTTTATTAATGTTGCATGTATATCTTCTCATGTCGCTGTGGAATTCGAAGTCGTTTTTGGATCTGTTCTTTGGTCCCTATACTTCTGTTTGACCAAATCAAAGAAATCAGTTAATCGGCTTAAACAATAAAATAAGACAAGAAAATCAAAGAAATCAGTTAATCGGCTTAAACAATAACATAAGACAAGATTAGTTCGACATAGTTTAAGAGTAGAGCTCAGACCTTGCACGAAGACGATTGTCAATCGTCTCTGCCCTCTGGTCGTTTCCCTAGCCATCAAAATGGATCTTGAAGGGGGCAAAACTCAAAATAACTTCTGCAGCATCTCACATTTATATGTTCAAGAACACAAATTTTATTAGTTGTTTATCTGATACACTCATGTTCACTTTTGATCCTCAAACAACTGAGCAGACGTTTGGCTCATGGAATGGAATTTGAATGAATTGAAATTTAATTTATAGTATATATTAGGGTTTATTATGAAAAAAACCAACATCTTTTTACTGTTTTTGCGTTTTCGTCCCTCCATGTTATTTGTAATCCGAATTTCAAAATACACTATAAAAAATTCTAATTCCTTCATATTCCATTCCGTGAACCGAACATCCCCTTACCTTGAAATAATAGGAATTTTTGTTGTTTCATGTAATAACAACCTGATTAGTGATCTCTGCTTGAATAGCTTTCTGCTAATTGTTTTAAGTGCTGCACCTTTTGCATTCTGCATTCGATTTAATGTCATGCTTCCACAAGCATCAACTACCAGTAGACAACTACAAATATAACCGATAACATGTAAATTAAAACATACTATCAAAGAAATGACTAACATGATAACCATAAGGGCTACTTAAAATTGCTGACATTTATTTGCCACATAAGAAAAAATGATGATAAACATAAGGTGGGCGGAATCGTCACCAATCGATCCCTTCATCCCTATCGCCACATCTTTTATCTATCGCTTCCATCTTTCTATCCTACTAAATCATTGTAGTGGTCATCATCTTTCTATCTCACTCAAAACACACAAAACTCAAAAAAGTACCATCAATAAAGCAGCATGATGATAACTATTTCGACGGGATGCAGGGTTGGGGGCGGTGTTCCCACAACCCCGATGCCATCATGGCATATACTGATGGTAAATGTTAGGGTTAATCACAAAACGCACACACACGATCACAATAACAGAACACGACTATTTACGTTGTTCCGTCTAAGCTAACCCACGTCCAAGCGATCTTATAATGATAATGATAACAAGTACAAGACATTCGATATATAGATGAGCAATTAGCCATTTTGTTCTCCCTAAGGCTTACTTCATAGTTAGTAGATACCCTTTGTTAAAGAAATTGAGGTCTTCTTGACTTCTTGTCGTTCTAGTTCATTAAAAACAATGAAAGTTGCCATAAAAGAGCAAACGCTCACAAGATTATGATACCACTGCTACTTCCAAATGATCTTCATCAACCAATGGTGGTCCCGAATTCATTGAGAGCATGGAGGGCAAATTCTAATGGTGATGCCAAACTTGCAATTATGCTTTTCCCTAAAATCATATTACACAAATGCAATTAATCGATGTACCTACTATTTGTCTAATTCTGATAATCCTTTGCAGAAATTTGATTTGTTCATCATTGATCTGTTTGATGCACAACCCTTTTAATTGAGAGTTGAGACATTGCCAACAAACTCATCACATCAATAGAATTTTGCTTCTTCAAGGCAAGATGATTGCAGTATTGACAACCAACCAAAATTGCACATTTATGCTTAGATGTTAAATCCAATTATAAGAAGCAATGTTACTTTTGAAATAAATTTCATATAGTGTTCTACCAGATTCATTTGGTAATAATTGTATCTAATAACAAGCTTGTATCTACACAATGTTGCTTAATGTCAAATCCAATTACTAACTGATTTCTACATTACACGATATCTAAACACAAAATTGAAATAGAACTCGCTTGAATCTGTTGAGGATGGATTAAAAAGACGCCTCAGGATCGATTGAAAAAAATCAACATTAAGAAAAAATAAGATGCCTCTGAATCAATTGATGTTTTGGTTTTAATTGACTTTCACCAAATCAATTAATGAAGAAAGTAGAATTCAAATGTAAAGGAAAGAAGCGAAATGATGCAAATCAATCGATTAAGAAAGAAAAGAACCGGTCATCAATCGATTAAGAAAGAAAAGAACCGGTCAGCCAACCCATCGATTAAAGTAGAAGCTACGATTCGCAAGATGGATTTATGTTATGACGCCAGGAGGCATTGAAGCCAAGGGTACAAGCCATGAGAGAATGAATTTTTTTTTTTGTTGACAAAAATGCACCACCATACCAGGCACTAATTAATTACTTCATTATTTTTTCTAGGTAGTTTTACATACTTTCATTCAGTCCGTAAAACATAAAAAAATAGAGCTTTTGTGACACTTCTTCCTTCAGTCTGAAAATTTGTCGGTCACCGAATGTCAATTATGTTGTGCTGCTGTAGTGTATACTAAATGGTAAAAACATTGTCAAAAACAACATCGTGTTTTTGGTGTTATGCATCTGTGGTTGCTCAATCTGTTTATACAGATTCAACAACCAGTTGCTCCCGTCTACACAACACACCTGATCAGCAACGGACAAGGTTATAAATTACAAGAATCAGACAATACTTGAAGATGCAAGGATTATAGAAGCATTGTTAGACATGGTAAATGCAGATCCAAAAGCTGTAAATCAGGATACTTGCAATAGTGGAATAAGCCTTAAAAGAGTAGCTTCCTAACGCGGTATATTGGGTAAACCCCTTATTGAATCAGTATCAAAACTTCAAAAAAAGAATTGGCAAATTCTTATAACATGGTAAATGATACAAATACAAGTGGGTTTGGTTACAATCTGATACGAAATCAGAAACCTATAGTGATGAAAAACAGAGGAATTAAACTAGATAACTTCTGAATTTTATAAACTAAGAACAGAACGTAAATTTCCAGGGAGCATTCCCTCTCTCACAACCAAGGTTGGAGCCCTCTCAAAACATGTGCTAAGAGACTAACAAATTCCTAACAATATTTCTGCCTATTCTCTTTCCATTCTCCCTTATTTATAGAATTTCCAAATAACTAACTACAACTATTATTACTATAATACCCTCTTCTAGAATATGCTAATAGAATATTACTATAATCCTATCAATACTCACCCCATCAAAAAGTCTTGACCTCAAGACTTGCTGTCAACGTCACATCCCCTGCAGTTACTTATCTGATTGAGCCATCGATGCAGGATCCCAAACTTCCTCTAATTGACGAAGATTCCCATGAGCGTCAACATCTTCATCGTCTCCCAATAAGAGAACTTGCAATTGACCATCTGGACATTATGTGCAGGACCAAACATGTTTCCACATCGAAAATAGAGGCCCTTCTTACGCCTTTCCTCCCACTCTGAGCGTGTCAAAGAGCGAACCCCTCTATCACGCTGAAACTTGGATGAGGTTTCTGGAGAATCTTTTGACGAAGGGTTCTGATTATAGGGATCAGATACCCCGTTAGAAAACACCGTCTTTGAACCAGTGGGCTTAATAGGACCCAACTGATTAGGTCGATCCAACACAGAAACATTACGAAGCCCACGAATATGGGATTGGCCCATTAAAGATCCATGGTCCAGAATAGAATTGGTACCCAACCCACCCTGAGGATGATAGCGGAACCGAGAGATTCCAGCGTTCTCAGCAGAAGGACGGATCATCGCCTCCACGTCTTTGGCCAAATACATCGCATCCAAACGCGATTGAGGCCTATGAAGACGCACCCAACGCTTGACATCATCCTGCAGACCAGCAATGAAGTAACCTAGTGCCTGTGATTCAGAGAGCTTCGGAACCAAGGACAGAAGGTACTCGAAGTGATCAATATACTCATGGATAGAATCCAATTGTTTGATCGACGCTAACTGCTCAAATTGATTCTGGATTTCGAGACCACTAAACCTCTGTAAAAGTTCAATTTGAAATTGCTCCCACGTTAATGATTCATGAACTTGTTGAACAATTGTAAACCAGTGTTGTGCCACACCGGTCATGCTTAATTGTGCCAATCGAATTCGAAGAGGAAGAGGAGTACCATTAATGTCAAAAAATAGATTAGCTTTTTGAATCCACCCCTGTGGGCTGCGAATCAAACCCATAGAACTCAAGTAATTTGATCTTCTTAACTGTCCACGGTAGCCCCCCAGAATTATTGATAGGGGTCTGATCGCCACTCCCACCTCCAGATTAAAAAAAAAAAACACCAGAATTCCTTCCACTCCCTGATTCTGGTTGCTTACCTTGTTGTTTGCTAAAACCCATCACCACTTTGCAAAACTCAGCAGACTCCACTCTCTCAACTCCAAGTTTCTGCAAGGAAGATTTCATTTCTGTCACATCGGATTGGATTTGACGAATCTGTTCGTCATGCTTATCCAGACGAGATTAGAGGGAAGATAAACGAGTCTCCATTAGAGAAATCAGAAGAACAGCTCAGAACCGAAGGAAAGAAAGTAGAGACAGAAAGGACAGGTCGGACCAATGATACTAAATCAGAAACCGATAGTGATGAAAAACAGAGGAATTAAACTAGATAACTTCTGAATTTTATAAACTAAGAACAGAACGTAAGTTTCCAAGGAGCATTCCCTCTCTCACAACCAAGGTTGGAGCCCTGTCAAAGCATGTGCTAAGAGACTAACAAATTCCTAACAATATTTCTGCCTGCCTATTCTCTTTCCATTCTCCCATATTTATAGAATTTCCAAATAGCTAACTACAACTATTATTACTATAATACCCTCTTCTAGAATATGCTAATAGAATATTACTATAATCCTATCACAATCATTCAAAGAAATGTGTACTTGCCGAAGATTTGGAGATCTTATATTCTTATTTCAAGGTGTTATTTAAACTTTTAATTTTCTTTTTTTTTTTTAATTATAGACTTTTTACGTATTAAATATGTATATTGTATATTGATGGTTTATTATTGTTATATGTTCAGAAAAGGGAATGTAAATAATGCAACAGTTTCCTCATTTCGATAAATCACGTATTGTTTTCTGGGAAACATAAAGCAACAGTGCATAAAGCATGGGATTCGTTGAGATGAAAAACATCGCCAACATAAAAAAATGCGTCAAGAAGTGGAAGGTGATACTGACAAACAAATGGATGCAAGTCCAAATGAACATAACACAACTAATTTGCAAAGTGCAAAATGTTCATTCTAAAAGTAGTTGGAGGACGAAATTCTGAAGAGATTAAATTATTAATGGAATTAATAGCATAGCTACAATAAGTGGAACAAAAATTCAAGAAGCATAGTAAAGTGGACTTGCAACAAAAAAAGACTTCATCAGTGGTGATTTCTACACCCACAGATGGAAGTCCTTTTTTCTTGCACATGCGGTTCAACACATAAAAAGTCCAACGATTATTCAACATTGTTTGCACTTAGTGTCACAAAACTACTAGTTACATTAATGATCGAATCAATCCAGTTTTTCCTCCTTCAATTCTCATCTCTCGTCACTGAAGAAACCTATTGCTTTTGCACCAGGCAATGACGACAACTTAAAAGGAAATGCTACCAATCGTACCACGAGCAACAAAGTCCACAAAAATATATGCATACCCACTTCTATCACGTCGGTGTCACTGTTATATTCCTTCATATAATAAATGTAAATGGTCTACCTTAGATTATCGGAATCCAACGTCAAAAAGCATATCCGTTATTTATGATACCATAGTGTTCGTTTATTGTCCTAACGAGCGAACATAAATGAACACAATTTATTAACAAACAAACATGAGCCCTACCAAGGAAACTTGAGCTCCTCGGTGGGGATATGGAGACAGCACAATGCCACCATGGAATGAAAATCTAAGTTCAGATCTCGATAGAGATTTCAACTCCAAATATATCTGTATGTAATGGTAAACCCTAAGTGTGCATCTGGTATGGTGGAATCAAGAGAATAAAATCATGTAAGGTTTACAAGCTTTTTTTTATCATGTGATGATTGATGAGAGTCTTGAACCTTGATTTTCAACGGAAAGGAGTAGAGAATTGAGTTTGATATAAATTTCATTTATCTTCTTTCCTAATCAACATGGAGGGAATAGAAAACATAGAAACCGAATGGAGTTCTTATAGTTTATAATTCACTTGTTATGTCAATCTTAATTATGTGTAATTATCATTGCTTAAAAAAGCTTATAAACTAAACGATTCTATTCCCTACAATTTCACTATACCAAACTCCCCCTGATGTAAATCTATAAATACTATTAAATGAGTAACAATTTGCCACTTGCCATGTTCTCCTTTAGTTGCCACTTGTCATTTTCTCAATTTTCTATGTCATTTACTACAATCTAATTTAAATCAAATGAAATTCACTTTATTAAATTTTAACTTAATTAATTAACCAAAATTATATAAACTCTAATATGTAATTATTATTACTTTCTTTATATTATAAATACTTATTATTAAGTCAACCCACGTAGTACATGGGTATTAACCTAGTATTAATAATATTTACTTGGTGGTGTGTCTTATGTACATATGTTATCCTCAGATCGAACCATGTACATTTTGTGTTTTTGTTCAATTCATACATTACTTTTTGATTGCGAGTTGCACAACATATTTCCCCGTTGCCATTAGGCATGGCAATGGGCTGGGGTCCCGGCTTCTTAATCCGCGGCCCCATCCCCGTCAGGGAATAAGTAAATCCCCCATCCCCGTCTAAATTGGGGATCTGGGATCCCCATCGGGGAATCGGGTTTTTAAACCTCATTAGAGCGTTTGGTTCGCGGATTTCCTGGGATTCACTGAGATTTGCATTTAAAATCTTGTGTTTCGTTCACAGCAGTAAGGATTTAAAATCCCATGATTTTATAAATCCCACCATTCTTTGTTATTTAAAAACTCAGCCTACTTTAAATCCTAGTTGCATTGCATTCTTCATATTAGCAAATTTTCCCTAAAAGATAACACATCTTTGACAAAATCCTGATAAATGAAAATAAGGCACAATGCAAATCCTTTGACAGAATGCAAATCCCAGGGAAAAAAATCTGCGAACCAAACGCCCCTTTAAAAGATTGTTAAGTTTAAACTATAAATAGTAGTTTAGTAGAAAAAGATACGTAAATAAACTTTAAAACAAACAACTTCAAACTTATTTAAGTTATTTACATATATAATTTATAATTAATCATAAAACTAAAATTAATATATGCAAAAGATTTATAAAACCAATAAGAAGAGATAAAACAATAGTATTTAAACTATAGAAAATTCATATACGATTATATTTATTTATCATATAAAATGTAATGAATAATTTGCATTGTAAAGTTAAATATACATAATAATTTGTATTAAAACATAAAAATATAATCGGGGTTGGGGTTTATAAGTGTCCCCCATCCCGTTATTTTAAATTGGGGATTCCCCATCCCCGGTCAACTCGGGGATTCCCCGGTCAAATCGGGGTCAAGTTACGGGTTCCACATCAAGGATGGGTTTTTTGCCAAGCCTACTTGCCATGCCCCATGGGGCAAGACGCAAGAACAAAGGATTCTTGAAGTTATGTTATTTGGACATAAAAATTGAAAACTACAATAGTTCCAATCTGTCATACCTCCCCTGTTGCAGCAATCCGTAAAAAAGTTCAATCTAAAACTAGCTAATAACCATAAAAACAAACTCAAATTTCATATAAATTATGTTTGCACAATCAAATTTCATAACAACTTTCAATCCATGGAAATAAACATTAACATTGTTGAGAATGTTAATGACAGACAATTCAAATCAAAGTAATATGAAAATGTTAAACTTAGAACACTACAAAGAAACATAGATCGAAGAGTAATGGTATCATATACCTTGAATAATGCCGGAAGTAATCAGATTCAAACAAAATAAATGATCAAATACTCATGCCAGTAGATGCAAAATTAAGTTGCAATTTAGTACACAATCATGAATACCGACTACAACATGTGCGGCAGTGCGTATAATTTCATAATCAATTACGTTTGCATAATCAAATTTATTAACAGATCCTTTAGATCCATGGAAATAAACATTTAAATTGTTGAGAATGCTAATACAAATCGATGTAATTTGAAAACATTAAAGCACATTGATGCTAAATTTCGAACCCTACATAAACATAATTAAATTTGTATCATGTAAAATGAATAATATTGGAAGTAATCAGAGTAAAACAAAAATAACCGATCAAATACTGATGCCAATAGATGCAAAATTAAGTTGTAATTTAGTGCAAAATCATGAGAATCGCATATAATTCTATAGCAGAACGTTGATATAAAAATGAATTAAACGGAGTACGGAGAAATTACTTACGATTACGCCGTGGAAACGAACTAAATTCATCTTCAATTTCTCGCAAAGTCATGACCTAACGAAGATTGTGAAGCAAAAATTGGGGATTAGGTTTTTAGAAGCTAAGATGGAGGATGTTGATGAGAAGAGATACAAGCGGCGAGTGAGATTTGGGCTTGTTGGCACTGAGATCGCTTGAGGGCGGTTCCTTTATTGTCACAAAGGGATTTTACGGCCGATGATTCGTCAGGGCAGATGAAGCTAATCATGCATTCAGCTAAGGAATGGTTGAGGTGGCGGCAAGCGGCGTCACGCGACGGACCCCTAGGAACTCGGCGGTGGCACTGCAGTAACGCCTGGTGAATCCGATCGCACTTTGCCGGCACCTCACTTGACATGGTTCGTTTTGTATTCTATTAATTTTCAGGTGTCATAATAAAATGGATGAAAAGGTTTCTCTCCTTTGACATTTAAATGTCACTTTTTTAAACTAAGTTTAATATTTAGAATTTCAAAATATTTTTTTAAGACGGATCGGATCACAGAAACGGGTTGTCAACACATAATTGACAACTAACAAGATTTTATAAATTAAAAAGTACATAACACAATACCATTAAAACTTAAAACCAATAAGTATAGTAAGTATTAAAATTTTACAATTGTTGTCTTCGAGTCCTTATCTTTTGAAATCTTGTCAAAATTTTGTCTATTACCCTAATTTTTTTTTAAGAATTAACAAATAAGTTTAACAATTGATCAAAAAACTTAAAAAATAAACACTTAACATTTAATTTGTTCATTGACCTAATTGACAAAGATATAAAATAAGTAAATATTTCAGTAAATTAAACATATATACTTTATATTTCAGTAAATTAAAGTATTAAACATCTACCCACTACACTTACAAATTAATACATAAACTATTAAAATGACTAAATTAGAACTGATAAAATCATATTATTATACCTAGATAAAAACATTTAAAAATATTTCGGCCTTTTGGGTTAACATAATTAACATTCTTTATTATTGTTTTTATATTCTGTTGGGCTTTTTTAAAAATTTTAATTAAAACTCAGTATTATTTAAATAATAAAAACAACAAATACAAATTAAATACTTATGTTATAATTTTATAACTTTTTTTTTGGTGTCACCCAGAAAAAATTTTAACTGTCACTCGAGTTTTTGATACATACGTACATTAGTATTTTGAAAATTTATCGGTGTCGAGTGACACCCGTTGTTATAAACTACATTCGCTCCTGGAAGTAAACATAGTAATCCGATAGTAATATATGTCCAGTCACTTTTGTAGCATAAAGCTTCTTGATTGTTGCACGAATTATATACGTAAAATGTTGGCTTCATCTATGCTTATAGAAACTTATTCTTCTTCTACATATATTGCAAAGTTAATGTTATAATTAGGTTAAGATTATAACACATTGCCAGCACGAAAAGCTCAGCAATTAAATCAAGAATCAAACAAGGTATGGTTACTTAAAGTTATAACTTATAATCAGAAGATAATTACCATAAATAATTGATATGCTGATTAAATAATAATAATAATACATCTTATGGACAATTATGTATTACTAACATTTAATCTTTGTTACTAACATTTTATTTGTATTACTAACCCTTTTATTTTCTCCACTAACATTTATTTATTGTTACTTATAATTTATTTATTGTAACAACCGACACAAAATCAGGTTAGTAGCTATAACTTAATCAATAATTTTTAGCAAGTTATAACATAATCAGTGGTCATTAATAATCAATCAAAGTGATTAACAAATTTCATAAGAAAACTCATTACAATTAAAAACAATTTCATCGGTGAGATGAAACGACAAAGTAATTAATCCGATCAATTTACGATATGATGGATTAATCCAACTAAGTACATAATTAAATTAAGATTAGTGACACTAATCATGCATTAACAAACTTACATAACTTTAATTATGCAAGACCAAAACAATTTATTAAACTAGTGCATTCATAAGTATTTATAAAATTACATAAAAAGGAAAATACAAGAATACATTCTAAATATTTTTATACAAAAAAATTTTGAAAATACAATGAAAATACACCCTGTAGGGCCGGCCACATCATAGTACAAATGTAGAGTTTGACTTCTTTTTTATTAAAACATCCATACACCATCAAAATCATATCTCATTCACATCTTCCTTTCATTTCAATAGAAGATCTCACTCAACCTCCAAATCTTGCATCTTTTCAAGACCAATCTCCCTCTATAAATAGAGACTTCACCTTCATTCATTTTTCACACCTTCAAACAGCAAAACACTCTATTCTTTCTCCCTCTCAAATCCGGCCAAAAGGAAAGCAAAAACACCAAAGTTGCAACTTTTGTTCTTCAAGTGTTTTAAGAGTTCTTTTGTGCAACTAAGTTCAAGACCAAGTCTTCTACTCATTTTCATTATTTTATTTCATCAAAGTAAGTAAATACTAACTTAATACTTCTCATATTTATGTTAATATAAGTCTTGCATAATATATATAATCACCAACAATAACAAGTTTCAATAAAAGTCAAGTTTATAAACAACTAGTTTTGTTTTAAAGTTGTTTCTTCAAATGTGTTTATAAATATATAAACACATAATGTAAGCATGAATAATATGAAAACAAGTTATATAAATGTGTTTCATAGCCTTTTATACATGTGGTTTTTGTATAAACAACAAGAATCACAAGTTGTTTCAAGAATATGAAATCCGGATTTTCGGCAGAAATATTATATCAACTTTGAAAAATCATAACTAATTCAAAACTTAACGAAATGAGTTTATTCTTGTTTTAGAATTTAGATCCATGTTTTAACTAAATACCTTGAGGTTTTCATAATTTAATATGGAGTTCTGAACCCCCAAATACTGTTTGGGAACCGAAAGGTTTAACAGCTCAAAAATGGCCAACATAGGATTTTTAACGAGCCTTTTCCCTAACCTAAACACCTCAAAAAATGACCGTTTTTACCTTAAAAAAGTCATTGTATATAGTAGTTTTATGACTATGAATATCAAAGCCCAAATCATTTTGGAGCTTGGTCAAAAATAGCCACAAAGTAGGCCGAAAAACCACGACAAAACCTGGAAAATCCATATATATATACTTGAACTTCTTAAGTGGGTTTATTTATGAACTTGTTAAGTTGGGTGATTTAAAACATAAAAACCCTCGTACATGCATATTATCATATATGGGAATTATTGAGTCTCTCGCATCATTTAGGGCTCGGTTAAAATAAATCAAGTTTCATCAAAAGTCATCAATACCATGTACGTTTTACGCTCGTTTTTGCCATCATTTTACGGTGAATCTTCATAGCCCCTATTTTTACGTTATGTTTTGGGGTAAAAATACATGCTACAATTTTTATATGGATACAGTACATGCTATATTTCTTTTATGTATTACACACATGTAGTTTCATCATGCCCTTAAATCATGAACCGTTAATTACATTTATGTAAACGTGAATATCATATGGATAAATCTATCGGGATTAATGCCCCCCACCCGGGTTGTTCGCGCCAACTATTAACGGGTGCGTATATATTTAATATCATAGTATTATAGTGGTTAATACTACATAAGGCATACTCATAATTAAGTTCGGGTGCATGATGGTTATATGTAATACATAACATGGAATTTATGCTTTATAAATTCAAACTCAATCGTTGTGGTCCATACAACTCATTCTTTCGTGTAAACCTATGAGCTCATCAACAATTTTTTTGACATATTTTAGCGTGTAATTTTCAGGGAATTAAGGCGAGTAGCATGCATCGGAAGCGTAACAAGGCTTCCGCATATTTTTGAAGTCGCAACAATTTTCAAACATACAGAGATTTATTAGCATAATTGATATCCTATTTAATCATGTATTTAAATTTCCGCAATTCCGAACTACTTTACGTTTATTCGGATTATGTAAAAACAATATTATATTTTGAAGTTTATCAATGTATTTTTCGAAAACGTCCAATTAGTGGTCGTTCGCTTGATTATGACTATGCTTCCGCGACGTCACGACTAGTTGCCAACCGGGGTAACGGGGTGTGACAGATTGGTATCAGAGACATAGTTATAGTCAACTAGGTTGCATTAGTACCCTAGACTATAACTATTACTAGAAACTAAAACAATTTTGTAACTAACTAAAACAACTATAAATGGACCATGATAACAGAAACTTGTCGAGCAATGCGATCATCATCTTATCCGATTTTGAAGACGAGTATACCTCGATGGAGCAAGGAGACACCGAGATCTTCATTGAATCAGAAAACCCCTCCGAAGAAGAAGAGCCAATGTAGGAGTCTGAAGAAGAACCAATGGAAGAGGAAGAACCTTCTGGCGGATGGGGAGAACCATCTGATGAGGATCCACCATCTCCTGTGGCCCCTTCATACATACCCTATCACCCCCAAATCCCCTCCCACAAAACATATCGCCCACGTCCCAATGGGCCCATCATGAAATTCACCGCACGGAAAAGGGTGATAATACCACGACGGGAGTCTATCCTGGTCCCTGTTCCCTAGCCAAGCCCGCCGCCGTAGATGCCCGGCGTCGGGGATGGATGCCTGACACCCTCCAGGATTGGAGGCAAGAGGAGGAAATCCCCTCCCATTTCAAGACCGGGGGACCATCCTCCGAGCCGACCCCACCCCTCACCCAGGGACCTGCTACCCAAACTATACCTTTACTAGTGGCAAGGGCCGCAAGACACGACCTTCGACTGATGCAACTCAGGCAAGAGGTCGGAGAGGTGACAACACTACTTGAGCAGGAGCAGCTGCAAAACACCAACATCTACTGCGCCAACCAGCACGTGCAATCAATCCAGCAGGATGGAATGGATGAACTCCGACAACGTCTAGCGGAGTGCGAGGCACTCAACGCCGCACTAGCACAGCGGCTCAGTGCTCTGGAGCAGGGAGAATCACCCTAGACGTCTCACACCTAGTGCTTCCTTATTATTGTATTTGTAGTATTTGTACTCGCAACTTAGTGTATTTTCTAGTTAAGTTAAGGCTTGAAATTTTTCAGGGAAACCCCGACCCCATGTTGTAAAAGGTTATATATCAAGCAATGTTTGATGAAAAATTAAGTTTATTTATAAATCTGTGTTGATGATATGTAGTATGACTATCTGCCTTAGAAAAATTCAAACCCATAGACTTATCTTCTTACACCGTGCTAATTTTCTCTGAACTTCAAGATCATGCCACCACGAAGGATGAACACCGAGGAAATCGAGCGACTAGTAGCTCAAAGGGTAGCTGATGCCATCGCAGCTCTTGAAAGTAACCGCCAAAACGGATCTGGAAATAGTGGAGTTGCTGTAGGGGCGGAAAATAACCCGTGGGGTTGCAGCATCAAAGGCTTCTTAGGCTGCGAACCCAGATATTTCAAAGGCACGGAAGGTGCTGTTGGTCTTACTTGATGGTTCGAGAAACTGGAGTCCGTCTTTCGGGTCAGCAACTACACCGAAGAAAACAAGGTAAACTTCTCCACGCACACGCTACCAACCGATTTCACGAGCTGAGTCTCTTATGTCCCGGGATGGTCACCCCGGAGTACAAAAGAGTGGAACGATACATCTGGGGACTCTCTCCTCAGATCCAAGGAAACGTCACCTCTTCCAATACAACGACAATCCAAAATGCCATCAGTATGGCAAAAATCTGATGGAGCAGGTAGTACGCCAAGGGGCGGCGATCGCCAAAAGTTCGGACAACAAGCGGAAATGGGAAGACCGCTCCGGACGGCACTCAGGGAACCATCAAAAGAAGCAAGAAACAATCAAGGCCTACGCAGTTGGGTCTGAAACAAAGAAAAGCTACACTGGCAACAAACCATTTTGCAACAAGTGCAACTATCACCACACAGGTCCGTGTGGAAACCCGTGTGGAAAATGTAAAAGACAGGGTCATCTAACCAAGGATTGCAGAGTTTCCAATGTCGGAGCCAACAACGGGCCCCAGAAGGGGTGTTCTGTGTGTGGATTTGTGGGGCATTTCAGAAAAGATTGCCCAAAGTTGAAGAATGTCGGGGGGAGCTCAAGGAAGAGCTTTTGTCATGGGCAGTGGGGAAGCAAGACAGAATCCCGATGTGGTCACGGGTACGTTTCTTCTCAACAACACTTATGCTTTTATTCTGTTTGATACCGGTGCTGATAGGAGATTTATATCTACTAATTTTAGTAAGTAGATAAATGTCACTCTTACCCCATTAAGTGTCACGTATGCTATAGAGGTTGCTGACGGTAAGACACTGAAAACAAACAACATAATTCGAGGATGCTCCTTAAAACTAGTAGGTCAACAATTTGAAATAGATTTATTGCCTATTAAACTGGGAAGTTTCGATGTGTGTTATAGGCATGGACTGGTTATCGAAAAATCGTGCGGAAATCGTGTGCGATAGGAAGATGGTGCGCATACCCTTAGCCAACAAGAAGGTCCTAACTGTCCAAGACGAACGGAGAAATACCAAAGTAAGCATCATCTCAAGTCTTAGGACCCTAAAGTGTCTACGAAAGGGTTGTCAAGCAATCCTAGTCCACATGACGGAAAAGGAGCCGAAGGAGAAGCGGCTTGAAGATATTCATGTAGTCCGTGATTACCCCAATGTCTTTCCAGAAGACCTGCCTGGACTCCCACCATCAAGGCAAGTTGAATTTTTAAATCGACTTAGTGCCAGGAACGGCACCAGTGGCTCGAGGTCCATACCGTTTAGCCCCATTAGATATGCAAGAATTGTCCAATCAGCTGCAGGAGCTCTTGGATAAAGGGTTCATCAGATCGAGTTCCTCACCTTGGGGAGCTCCGATTTTGTTTGCGAAGAAGCAGGACGGAACCTTCAGAATGTGTATCGACTATCGGGAACTAAATAAGCTGACCATAAAGAACCGGTACCCTCTCCCGAGGATCGATGACCTATTTAACCAACTTCAAGGGTCAAGCTTCTATTCGAAGATTGATCTAAGGTATGGTTACCATGTCAAAGTTCGCGAGGAGGATATCCCCAAGACAGCTTTCAGAACCCGGTACGATCGTTATGAATTCCAAGTAATGCCATTTGGACTGACCAATGCACCAGCCATATTCATGGATCTTATGAATCGGGTGTGTAAACCGTACTTAGACAAGTTCGTGATTGTCTTCATAGATGACATCTTAATCTATTCACGAAACAAGGAGGAGCATGATCAAAATTTGAAGCTAATTTAGGAATTTTGGAGAAAGAACAACTATATGCCAAACTTTCAAAGTGCGAATTTTGGCTAAGAGAAGTAATATTCCTCTGTCATGTAATCTACAGCAAAGGGATTCAAGTTGACCCTACAAAGATCGAAGCCATCAAGAATTGGGTAACTCCTAGAACCCCCATGGAGATACGACAATTCCTAGGTCTTACCGGGTATTCTAGGCGATTTATCGAAAATTTCTCAAAGATCACCGAATCTCTAACAAAACTGACCCGAAAGGACATTAAGTATGATTGAGGTGATGACCAGGAGGCGGCATTCCAGTTATTGAAGCACAAGTTGTGCAGCGCACCTATTTTATCCTTACCCGAAGGAAGCGAGAACTTTGTAGTTTACTGTGATGCTTCACACAATGGGTTGGGTTGTGTGTTAATGTAGAAGGATAAGATCATAGCCTACGCTTCACGACAACTGAAGGTTCACGAGGTGCATTACACAACACATGACTTAGAGCTAGGAGCAGTAGTTTTTGCCCTAAAAATTTGGAGACATAACTTGTACGGTACGAAGTAAACTGTATTCACAGATCATAAGAGTCTTCAACACATCTTGAACCAGAAAGAGTTGAATATGAGGCAGCGCCGTTGGATGGAGATATTAAGTGATTACGATTGTGAGATTCGCTATCACCCGGGGAAAGCTAACGTGGTTGCAGACGCTCTGAGCCGAAAGGAACGAGCTAAGCCGTTAAGAGTACAAGCCCTAGTTATGACCATTCAACCATCTGTATTATTGCAGCAACCAGAGATTTCCCAGTGGAAGTGGGAACGGATAACCAAGGACTTCATAACAAAACTGCCAAAGACATCAAGTAGGTACGATACCATTTGGGTAATAGTCGACCGTCTAACGAAGTCCGCGCACTTTCTACCGATTAAAGAGACCGACAAGATGAATAAACTGGCTCAAATTTACCTCAAGGAAGTCGTCTCTAGGCATGGAGTGCCTGTCTCAATCATCTCAGATAGAAACAGCAGATTCACATCCAGATTTTGGCAGTCATTACAACAAGCTTTGGGTACAAACTTAGACATGAGCACGTCATATCACCCTTAGACTGATGGTCAGAGTGAGAGAACAATCCAAACCCTAGAGGATATGTTAAGAGCTTATGTAATTGATTTCGGGAAGAGTCAGGATACTCATTTGCCTTTGGTGGAGTTCTCATACAATAAAAGTTATCACACGAGTCTCAAGGTTGCTCCATTTAAGGCACTATACGGACGGAAGTGTCGATCACTTCTTTGCTGGGCCGAACTCGGGGATAGTCAAGTCACGGGCCCAGAATTCATACTTGAGACCACTGAAAAGATAGTGCATATTCGGAATCGATTAAAAGCTGCTCGCGACCGTCAGAAGAGCTATGCAGAAGTGAGGTGAAAGTCTCTAGAGTTTCAAGTAGGAGAAAGGGTATTGCTGAAAGTGTCGCCATGGAAGGGCGTTGTACGATTTGGAAAACGAGGAAAGATGAATCCTCGTTACATCGGGCCGTTCAAAGTCCTGAAGAGAATTGGTCCTGTAGCCTATCGGTTAGACCTACCGTCAGAGCTTAACAGCGTGGTCCAGAATTTTGGACGTGGTCCAGAATTCACTTAGGAATGCGAAGATCTAATTAAGCAGAAGTACCCTCACCTCTTCTCAACTAACAAGATCCCTGAGGATACACGATAAAATTTCAGGACGAAATTTTCTTAACATGGGAAGACTGTAACAACCGGCACAAAATCAGGTTAGCAACTATAACTTAATCAGTAGTTATTAGCAAGTTATATACTAATCAGTGTTCATTAGTAATTAAACAAAGTGATTAACAAATTTCATAAGGAAATTCATTACAATTAGAAACAATTTCATCGGTGAGATGAAATGGGAAAGTAATTAATCTGCTCAATTTACGATATGATTGATTAATTCAACTAAGTACATAATTAAATTAAGATTAGTGACACTAATCATGCATTAACAAACTTACATAACTTTAATTATGCAAGACTAAAACAATTCATTAAACTAGTGCATTCATAAGTATTTATGAAATTACATAAAAAATAAAATTCAAGAATACATTCTAAATACTTCTGTACAAAATAAATACAATGACAATACACCCTATAGGGCCGACTATATCATAGTACAAATGAAGAGTTTGACTATTTGTGATGATGAAGAGCATGTATTCATATTTCGAGGAGGGGGGGGGGGTAAGCATCTTGCCAAGGATATCTGAGAAGTTTACATGATAATCAAGATTCTCTTAATCATCATGAGAGGGAAAATAAGTTTATGAGTTAAGAGGGAGAATACTAATGGAGAGAGACAGTGGAAGAATTCAAGAAGAGAAAGATAGTTTCAACCAGAAAGAAAGCTCATCTGAAGAAAATCTGTGTTTGGTTGAATTATCAAGAGGGAGAGAACAAAGTTAAAGTGTCAAAGATCAGAGTAAGTCAAAGTTTAAAAGTTCAAAAGCTTCAAGTGATTTCAAGACTAAAGCTGAAGGAAGAAATCATTCTACGATCTATCTGAAGCATGAGCTAAAGTTAAAGTCTTCTGATTCTCAAAGTGACAAAGTTCATTGCCAAGTTCGACTGAAGATTCTTATCAAAGCTGAAGATCATGTTCACATCAGTTGAAGATTTTGGCTATTGAGAAATCTCTGAAAACTGTTATTAAAAGAGAAGATCATTCAAAAGGAGATTATTCATTAAAAGATCAAGCTTAATTTGAAGAAACCAGACTTGATCCCAAAGCGGGAGATTGTTAGGGTTAATTAATTGTAATCAGGGTTTATTTGTGATTATTTAATAGTTCATAGGTTATTTATGTACGGGCTTTAATAGTTAACCCACGGGCTTAGGTCTATTTAGGTTTATTATTTAAAGGTTATTTAGGGTTTTATAGAATACATAGAAAAACACAAAAGCGATTATTGAAGGTGTAGGAGTGCGTGTAGCCGTTCTTGCTTAAAGAGAAAATAACATTTGTTATTCGTGTTTTTCGTTCAAGGTTTAATATATTCGGCAATTGGTATTATTTTCGTTCGTAAAATTTATTATATATTGTTTATTGCGTGTTTTGCTTAATTAATTCGGGACCTACAATTGGTATCAGAGCAAATAAATTGGTTTTGATTGATTTTCGAATGATATGCATTAATCGATTTTTAATGGTTATCGTTCAAATCCATTCACCACATAACACTTACACCATGTTTGGTATAGGGAATTAAGAGGAGAGATATAGAAATAAAAGGAATTCCCATGTTAACAAACATGAGAATTCCTCTTATTTTCATATTTTTCCTCTTAATTCCTTATATCAAACATAATCTTATATCCATTCAATAGGCTTGGACGTTTTATCACTGAATTCTATTTTATGTGTTTAATTCTGATTGGGTACTGCAAGTAAAGTCATGTCAATCTCGTATGAATTTTAGTTTTCAAAAATCGATTCTGAGTTGGTGAAAAAGTATTCAAAGTTTTTGGAAAAGTTGGTCAACGTTTTTTTAAAGGGGTATTCGATTTTGGAATCAAATAAGTTAGTCAACAAAAGTGCTTGCACAATTTTTAATAAAAGAACGGGTCAAAGCAACTTTGTTTGACCAATTATATGCAAAAGTTGTTGACAATTTTGAAAACTCTCGGATCATACCTCAATCTGTTTTTAAACATTTTTTTGGATTTTATTTTTTTCCAACTCTCGGTTGATATCTATTTACTTATTATTATTTTTTGAACAATTTTTAGCTACTCTCATATCCTATTTTTTTAAGTTACAAATTTTAATTTTTGGATCCCATTGATACATATCGGTTCTTGATTTAAAAGATTTTGAATTCAATTCGGTAATTAAAGACGAAGATTAATTCTAAGCGGTTGGTTGTGAAAATACGCTTGATACTATATTCCTTCGGGTGAACATCATTCTGTTTTTACAACTAATTCGTAAAAGATTTAATCTTGTTTTTAATACACTTTAAATTCAAAGTTATTTTTTTTATTTTTAAAGTTTCGGATCCATTTTTTAAGGTTATTCGTGGTTGATTGTAAGGTTTACCACTACTAGATCTATCTAGACGCGGATCCGTGAACGAGTGCGGAATCCTCGTTAACGGTTAGACGGACAACTCTCAACTACGAAACACGGAGACTATTAGACGCTGAACGAACGACACACGAACGATCCTACGAACTAATTCTCTCCGAAACTGCACTCACCTAGCTGATAAACTCGAGATCGCCTTAAGCTTAATTCCTCACGAATTCTGCTAAAAGTCCGCTAATGACTCGAGTCTATCCCTAATTATAGACCCTGATTCGAGTCTGATGTGGGCCAAACTCGAATCTGGCCCAAGGCCCATTCGAGTCTGTTCACAATGACACTCTCGAATCTGGGCACATTCGAATCTATCACAGATTCGAATGTCTTTCCTTATGTAATTCGAATCTAGCCAAAACACTTAAACACTTAAGTGATGAAACTTATGTTTTACTTATGCTTGAGTTAATCTTTGACCTTTATGTTTGAACTTCTTGTAATATGTTACATCAAGTTCAAACACACAATCAATAACAGACAAACACATATAAACATATATATATCAAAACACTTGTTAACTCTCAATACTCAGAATATTACTTAAACCAAAATGCTGATCGATTAGACTGCTATCGTCACACAGGGTGTACCAACAGACTCCCCCTTGACGATAACTTCTAATTATTTACATCAAATTTAAGTACTAGAACTGTATATACTACTGCCTGCATATAACCCAGCATCTATACAAACTTTAACTACCTTTTGGAACTTCCTGGCTTCAGATCTCCATGCTTCAATAAAGAAGATAGGCTGATCATTTAGCTTCTTCAGGTCGTCCTTTGATAGATTTATCAAATGCAATGGATCATATACTTTCAAAATGACCTTCTCGTCTTGATCTTCCATGACGGCTTCAGCAGTATCACTATCGACGTACCACCACTTCATGTTGCTCAAAATGTTCTGTGGCATCAATTTCTTAGGCACTTTCTTCAGACATTTGACTGGCTTATACACCATTTTGGCCCAAGGTCTTCCAGTATGAGGATCTATCCTTGATCCATCCTCGACCCTTTTTCCTGATCTCGGCTTAAGCCTCTCAAACTTCCCTGAACGACCCTCTTTTCTTATTATTCTTGCCATGACTTCAGCATATGGGTTTTCGCCAATATTAACCAGTTCTTTCCATGCAAGCTCTTTTACTTCAATCTTGGGCAGTGTATTGAACGCTTTTAGTGTTCGCCTCAAGTATTGGAGTCCATCTCTTCTTTTCAAGATAAATAGCTGCAGTTCTTTGTCAAAGAACCAGCTTATAATGCCTCCTGAGAAGCTTCCAGCACCCGGAACTCTCATTTTCTTCTTCATCTTCAACTGATCTTTCTTTTCTTCCTTCTTGAACCAAAGATTTATCAAATCAGCTCTAGATGGCTCTTTCTCGGCCTCTTCAAGTTCTTTATCCTCAACTGAGGCTACCTTGATGTAGTCAATGTCAATCACATTATGATTTTGTCCCTCATACAGTTCCGTGACCGGTTGTGAATTGATTATTACCTCATTTACATTATCATCCTCATCATCTAATATTTCATCAACCGATTTCCAGTCGACGACCTCCTCTGGAATGAACTCACCTTCCTCAAGTTCTTCTTCTTCATCATCAAAATCCATAAGTTCTTCCTCAATGTCTTTCAGTGCATCAATCATGTCACTATCCAAAACCCTTGAGGAACTTGCTTCTCCTCCGGATCCTCCTACTTCTCCTTCTGGACTAGGCTCCCCCTCAGATTGAGCAGTCTGAGCAGCAGAAAGATCTACTGGCTCATCCTGTCTTTTTGGGCTGGGATCATTGCCTTGATTGTCCGTATCATCATCATCTCTTGACTTCTCAATTTCTTGATCCCGACAGGATGTCTCCCCCTGAGCCTGAAGATTTTTTATTAACTGCTCAATGAGGGAGCGCATCGATCTTAACTCGGCTGCCTGATCACAGACGAACGTCTTTAGCTCAACATTCTCGCCTTGGATTTTCTCTACAGTCTTCTTCAATTCAGCATTTTCTTTATCTGGATTTGCATTATGTGCCTGAATTTCGCCCATTGCCTGTGTTAGGCCTAGGAGTTGAACATGTTGAAAGTCCACTCGAGCTTTGAGCTGCATAAACCTCTGATTTTCAGTATAGGCGGTTGAGGTAGATGGAATGGACTGAATGGGAGAAGGGATGAATGGTGGTGGAATATATGGCTCATGTTGCTGAGGTGGTGGTGATGGTGGAGCGGTGGCTTGTGGTTCTGGAGTTTGAGTTTGAGACTGTTGGGCTTCAGATGCTGATGTTGACCCTTGCATGAACCTGTGACGCTTGGCCCTCTGCCTAGTCACCAAGGGAGCAACTTCCTCCTCTTCAAAATCTGAATCGTCTGATTCCCTTTCCTCTCTTCTCCTCGATCCTGCTTCATTCACTATCAACCTAGATCCATAGGTTCCGATTTGAATATTGGGATCTGTAGCCACTGATTCAGGAGCTTCAACCTCCTGCTCCTCCATATCATCCGACTCTGATTCTGATGATGTCAAACCTTCATCAGCCCTCTCTGGCTCATACTCTTCCACATCTCTAAAAACATCTTCTTCTCCTTCTGGTGGACTGAGCAATTCACCAACTAATGCTGCAGCCACATCTTCGTTTGCATGGGGTCCAGATGCCCATATTTCTTCTAAGGTTTATGCGATTTGCTCAGTTTCTGGAACCGCACTCGAAGGCCCTGCTTCCTGTGCTTGAGGCTGCTAGCTTGTGGAAGGCCTTGATGCCTGAATTTGACTCGCGGATGTTCTTTGACGGCGTCTTTGAGCTCGCGGCTGCTGTTGTTGTTGACGTTGTTGTGGTTGTTGTTGCGGTTGAAACTCAACGACCCCTGCCCAGTTGGCATCTTCCGGGGCTTGAAAATTCCTATCCACAATTGCTCCGAACAATGGACGAGCAACAGGAACAACCAATCTTCCTCGGTGTGAGGAACAATCAGCAAAAATCCTTTTGTCCATGATGGCAACACTCTGAAAGTCATTTGACGGCGGCAAGTTTGGCAAGAAGTGCCTTATCAACATCATTATGAATCTTGGATAGAGCAAAAATTGTTGATTCTCGGGAGCAGATATCTGATGAACAAACTCCGAAAAGAACATCTCCGAAAAACTGTAAGGCCGATTATATACCATCGCAACAATTCCCGACTGAATCTTCGCCACGATATAGTCGAACCCTGCCTTTTTCGCAGCAAAGCACACCATAAACACATGCGCTAAAAACCTCCATTGTCCGATCAATCCACTCTTCATATACGACACTTTTGTCACATCGAGGCTGTACCCCATTCTTTGAAAGGCCGCTTGCCTTATACTCAACGGAAATTCTATTGGGCCAGCTTCTTCTTCCTGAGTGCCCAGTTGCAGCACTTGACGTAGCATATCAGCCGAGAATACCAACGGCTGTCCTGCGATTTGAGTACGTAGAACTGTTGGAGTTACCGAGCAGTCCACCTGCAAATGGTTGTAAAACTAACGGATGTAGGGTAATTCAAGCTGCACATTATGCGACAGTGCATATCCAATCCTTGATTCAACGAGAAAATCCAGCACTTGACGGAATCCCTGCGCCTCAGGGAGATTCAGATCTGGATGAAGCACCATATTGTGCTTAGGAACGAACGCTCGAATAGCCATTTCTGCACAATAAACAAAATCATTAGATCCATTAAAAATCAATAAACTTGTTTAAATGCAAATCTGTTTTATTTTATACTTGTTTAAGTATAAAATCTAACACAATTAAATTTCTACAAGTTTAACAACATTTAAATTAAATAGTGCAAATAAACAATAGATTCGAAAGTAACAGATTCGAAGTGTCCCTATTCGAGTGTAATGGACAGATTCGAAGTGTCCCTATTCGAGTGTAATGGACAGATTCGAAGGTCATGGTCATCTCGAATCTAATGACAGATTCGAGAAACCCATGAACAGATTCGAAAACCATGAACAGATTCGAACGACCGTATTCATTCAAGGACCAAATCTCTTGATTTTAACCTTCATGGACTTAGAAAATTACATTCATTAGTCCTACTAGTTACTAATCACAGAAATATGCCTTTAATCTGATTGTTTATCGGCCCAAATTTGGTAATTTTGTAAAAACCCTATTTTGACCCTTAAACCTACAAAATTCGATGATTTTGCCTAAAATTGTGTATAAAACTACATGAATCTTGTACAATCAAGTTGATTATACCTAGGTACAGTAGTAGAATCGAACACACAAGCTTTAAACTCGATGAAATGTCGTTTAGGAGAAAAGCGATAGACTCGAGAAATAAATTCGAAATCGCCTGGTAGATTCGAGTGTATAGATTCGAAAACAGTAAGTCTTAAATGACTTCACTGTTGACCTATATATACCACCAACCCTCGATTCTAAGTATAGACTCGAATCTACTGACAGATTCGAAGTACTCCTTATTCGAGTCTGTCCTAGATTCGAAACCACCAACACTTAGAAAAATTTCGAAAATTTTGAAATAACTTCAACTTTTCCAACCTTTTTCTACGGTATCGTGTAACAAGATAAACGATGCCCAATCTTTTACCCTAAGCACAGATATTTCACGCAATGTTTATTTTATCCAACTTTGAATGCACCCTCAGAATTTTTTGACCTTTTACCTAAGTAAAAATTAAACTAAAAAAAAAAAAAAATAAAATGAAATAAACTAAGGTAAAAATAAAATAAAATAAAATAAAATAAAATTTTGACCAAAAATTTTTATTCTAGACTTAAGCTATACTTAACAAATTTACAACCTAAGTTAAAAATTAAACGAAATGTTTTTGATGAGTATAGTCTAAGAAAGGTTCAATCAGATAGCGATGTCTGATACTTACTTTCAGTATTTAAACTTTCACACTTAGGAATTTTTGATTCCTTTGATTATTTGTCGTGACACACTTATTTAGCCGATTGTTGGTATTTTACCCCGTTAAACATTCTACATTTCGGAATATCCCTTGGCATTTTTATTTATCAGGAAATTATCTTACGTGACTCAGACATAGACATAATTTTATGATCAAGGCACACAGATAAAGATTCTAACTTGTTGGTATTTGCAAACTTTCTTTAAAAGACAAACATCGGACACAGGTCTGTATTTTCATACAACAGAGTGTCTTAGTTCGACTTAAGGTTTATTTTTAAAGTTAGCAGACAGCGGTGACAGGTCTGTACTGACGTACAACAAAGCGACATATCTGCTAACCTGAATCTAAACAGAGACAACAGGTCTGTACTACGGTACAACAGAGTTGGCATTTCGACTCTCAGTTTTATATGATATTTCTATTCTTTCCATTTTCAGATGTATTTGATGTTGCCATACATCCCCAGAAAGTTTGCATACCTCATTTAGACTCAAAGTTTGTATGTCTTGTACATAAAAATTAAGACCGATTGGTCGTACATCTAAGTTAGTGACACGCTTGACTCTTTCTAGAATATTTTATTAGCCTTGAGGTTCCCTATATGTATTATGCCTACCAACACATCAAACTAAATAAAGTATAACACTTAGGATTTAGTTGCATTATGTGTGAAAGCCTAAACACTTAGAGTCTGTAACGACGGTGCTAATTTTCGTCACTTTGAACCTATGTATCTAAGACTTAACTCTTTTTTCTGATATTCTCTTTTTTTTTTGTATTTTTGTAATTTTCTCTCTTTTTTCTTTTGTTTTTCATAAGAAAAAGCAGTAAAATAAGCTAACCTATTAACTTACTAAAAATAGAAACTTACTAAAAATAGAAACTTTCCTAAATTAGCAGACTACTGTAAAGAAAGAAATACTATGACTAAAAAAGAAAATAAACTTACTACTACTAAGGCCAAATTACTCTGGGTTGCGCATTCCATTCAGTTGAATTAAATACTCAAACCGTGACTTATCAAATGCTTTGGTAAATAAATCTGCATTATTATCTTCTGTTGCCACTTTTACCAGTTTGATTAAGTTCTTTTCAGCACAATCACGAATAAAATGATGCCTTATG